>JAPQNM010000009.1:2880600-2903100 GCA_029783475.1 Metacarcinus magister | reverse complement strand
AGAGAGAGAGAGAGAGAGAGAGAGAGAGAGAGAGAGCGAGCGAGGAGAGAGAGAGAGAGAGAGAGAGAGAGAGAGAGAGAGAGAGAGAGAGAGAGAGAGATGAGAGAGAGAGAGAGAGAGAGAGAGAGAGAGACCAGGGGGTGGGGGCGGGCGAGGATAAAAAAAATGGCGTTGGGAAGAGGAGGAGGATTTGATGGATTAAGACGGGTCACTGGAGGTCAGCCAATGACAGATCCACACATCCCAAGAAAAAATGAGGTTGACATATGTCGCCTGATTTGATATTTTGGTTAGGAAGAGCCTGGTATACTCTCCCTGCGATCAGTGTTGAAGTTAGTGAGAGCCTTGTAGGGATTCCAGGGGACTGTACGTAACGACATTACTTGCTCACGTGCCCAAAATCTTGAATCTTTAGAATTGTCTAACATCTGGGTAAAACTTCAATGTCACTCTAACTAAATGCATCTGTGCTGTATATCTCTCACCTAATTCCTCTGACTATGTAAAATTCTTTGACTATTTCACTTCCAAAGTGGAGTACATCCTATCTCATTTTCCTTATTCCGAGATCTCCATTTTAGGAGATTTCAATGTTCACCACCAGCTTTGGCTTTCATTTTCTTTCACTGACCAACCTGGTGAACAAACCTTCAACTTTGCTATCCTTCATGACCTAGAGCAGCTAGTGCTGTTCCCTACCCGTATCCCTGACCACCTTGGACACACGCCCTACATTCTTGATCTTTTCCTAACTTCCAACCCTTCAGCTTACTCTGTCCTATCACCCACTATCTTTCTATTTTTAATCAATGATCTCCTAAATCTGACTCAATGCCCTATCCACTCCTATGCTGATGACATTGATGAATAATAGAAAGAGAGTGGGTGATAGGACAGAACCCTGAGGAACACCACTGTTGATAGTTTTAGGGGAAGAACAGTGAACGTCCACTACAGCAGAAATAGAACGGTCGGAAAGGAAACTGGAGATGAAGGTACACAGAGAAGGATAGAATCCGTAGGAGGAAAGTTTAGAAATTAAAGATTTATGTCAGACTCTATCGAAGGCTTTCGATATGTCAAGGCCGACAGCAAAGGTTTCACCGAAGTCCCTAAAAGAGGATGACCAAAATTCAGTTAAGAAAGTAAGAAGATCACCAGTAGATCGGCCTTTACGGAAACCATACTGGCAATCAGAGAGAAGGTTGTGAGCTGATAGATGCCTCATTATCTTCTTGTTAAGGACAGACTCAAAGGCTTTAGAAAGGCAGGAAATCAAAGCTATAGGGCGGTAGTTAGAAGGATTAGAGCGGTCACCCTTTTTAGGGACAGGTAGAATGTAAGCAAACTTCTAGCAAGAAGGATAGGCAGAACTATATCTGTTTCATAGATTTATTAATGGAAAAATAAAACATAAAGAAAACATAACTAGATTGAAGGAAAATAATTAAGTATATGAGGATCCGAAATAAAATGGGTGAAGTGCTAAATAATAATAATATTTACAACTGAATTGACTTTAAAGATCCACAAGGACAAGTGAGAAAAAATGAGATGTGGGAAATCAGGATAAGTAGAGAAGAAATAGAAGAAATGATGAAGGAATTGGAGGAAAGAAAAGCGATAGGACCAGATGGAGTATCAGGATACATATTGAAGGAGTGTAGACAAGAATGGCTGAACCAATTCATTATATAATTCTATCAAAATAGGAAAAGAACCACTTCATTATAGACCAGTGTCATTGACCAGAGTAAGTGCTAAGGTTATAAACATTTGTAAATACGAGTTGGTTCCAGTTTTATGTAGGATTTTCCAGAGTTCTCTGGATCAATCTTATATACCTAAATTGTGGAAGTCATCTGAGATTATTCCTGTGCCAAAACATCAAACACCTAAAGGTTATAATGATTACAGACCTGTAGCTTTGACATGTATGTTTATGAAATGTTTAGAAAGTGTTGTTAAAAAATTCCTGCTCTTAGAAGTGAAAGACCAGACGGATGTATACCAATTTGCCTATAAAAAGGATAGGTGTGTGGAAGACGCTACACTATCTATTATAAATTATATACTTAAATTTTTGGAGAATGTAAACAATAAATCCAGTAAGCACTTTGCTAAGGTATTGTTCGTTGATTTTTCAAGTGCTTTCAGCACTATACAGCCTCATGTGTTAATGGAAAAACTCATAGGTCTTAACGTGAGTCCATTACTTGTTTTATTGATACGTGAGTTTTTGGTAGGAAGGGTGCAATGTGTAAAACTTAAGGAACAAATCTCTGACTTAACTGTAACTAACACGGGTGCGCCTCAGGGTTGCGTATTGTCACCCCTTTTGTTTTCTCTTTATACAAATGATTGCAGAAGTAGAAATGATTGTAATAAGATATTCAAATATGCAGATGATACTGCTATAGTTTCACTCTGTGTAAATAATGATGTTAGGAAGTTAACAGTTTCAGTACATGGTGTAAGGAGAATTTTTTAGAACTTAATGTTAACAAAACCAAGGAAATGATTATTGATTTTGGTAAGACTGCCGTACGACATGTACCTTGGGTAATTAATGATGGAAATGTTGAAAGAGTAGAAGAATACAAATATTTAGGAACGATTATAGACAATAAATTCAAATTTTCCTCTCTCATTGATAGTATATATAAGAAAACAAATTCAAGGATGTTTTTTGTTAGAAAACTTTGTAAGTTAAATGTAAGTAGTAAAATAATGGATCTGTTCTACTGCAGTATACTACAGTCGGTATTTTCATTTGCTATATGTTGTTGGTACGGAAATAGTACTCTGGAATCTAAAAGTAAAATAAGCAAGATAATAAAGAAATGTATCCGATTAAATGTTAAAAATACAAAACCATTGTTAGAAATATATAAACGAGCGGTCACCCAGAGGAGCAATGTTATAATAAATGACCCCAGTCACCCATTGCACTCATGTTATGAAATGTTACCATCTGGCAGAAGGTGGAGATCTGTGCAAGGCCGAACTTCTCGGTATAGGGAGTCGTATATACCATCAGGTATTAGGGTATTGAATAGTATTTAACTGTTGTAAAAGAGGGCGGCACACAGGAATATCAGCAATGTATGTTTTATGTTTTAATGTATGATTTATTTTTTAAACTTATATATTTCTCTTTTATACTTTGGCAAGCACAAGACAAATTCTCTGTAGGAGCAATAAAGTATTATTATTATTATTATTATTATTATAAGATATGTGAGAAGGTCATCAAGAAACAATGGACTGATTACTTAGAAAGAGAAGGAATAATATCAGATAGACAATTTGAATTCAGAACAGGAAGATCATGTGTCACAAACGTATTAAAAGAGAAAGAGAGAAAGAGAGAGAGAGAGAGAGAGAGAGAGAGAGAGAGAGAGAGAGAGAGAGAGAGAGAGAGAGAGAGAGAGAGAGAGAGAGAGAGAGAGAGAGAGAGAGAGAAAGAGAAAGAGAAAGAGAAAGAGAAAGAGCGAGAGCGAGAGCGAAAGAGAAAGAGAAAGAGCGAGAGAGAGAGAGAGAGAGAGAGAGAGAGAGAGAGAGAGAGAGAGAGAGAGAGAGAGAGAGAGAGAGAGAGAGAGAGAGAGAGAGAGAGAGAGAGAGAGCGAGAGAGAGAGAGAGAGAGAGAGAGAGAGAGAGAGAGAGAGAGAGAGAGAGAGAGAGAGAGAGAGAGAGAGAGAGAGAGAGAGAGAGAGAGAGAGAGAGAGAGAGAGAGAGAGAGAGAGAGAGAGAGAGAGAGAGAGAGAGAGAGAGAGAGAGAGAGAGAGAGAGAGAGAGGGGGAGGGGGAGCTGTCTCGGCCCTCTGCTTTGGAATATTTATATCAATGATCTGCTCCACCTCATCCCCAGTGCGAGAGCATACGCCGATGACATCACTCTGACGAAGAGCTACAACCCACAAGAGGAGCCTGCCACTCCGTCTAGGCTTGACGACAGGCTGAGCCGCATCATTGCCTGGGGCAACATGTGGCAGGTGAAATTTGCTCCCCATAAAAATCAACTGCTCCTCGTCTCCAGAACAAACTCAACCCTGCGCCTTAATTTTAACGGGGCACCACTGGCGCCACAGGACGAGATGGAGGTGTTGGGGGTCACCTATGATCGTGGGTTGACCTTTAAAACCCACATCGAAAGTCTCGCAAGGGAGGCGTCCGGAAAGCTGGCTTCTCTAAAGAGAATGTCAATGTTCCTGGATGCAAAAGGGCTGGAGACACTCTACAAAGCACAGGTACGTTCATCCCTTGAGTTCTCGTTCCTTGCATGGGGTGTAGCGGCCAAAAAACACCTATCCCTCCTAGACAGAGTGCAGGATCGTGCAGCGAGGCTCATCAGGGACCGTGGCACCGATCAAGAGCCACACTTGCACACCCTCCAACACCGCCGTGACGTGGCAGGACTCACAGTGGTGTTTAAGGTGCAGGTAGTAAGTGTGAGTCACTTACTGGACCTGAAGCAGCCTCAACGCCTGAGTCACGTCGCCACACGAGCTCTCGTACAGACTCCTGGTGTGCTGCTGATGCAACGTTGTAGGACGTGGCATCAGCAGCGACAATTCACAAATAGATACGTGAAACTCTGGAACACCCTGAATGCCTCAGGAGTGATACTTAAAGACACACATGTGCAATTCTTTATAAGGACTGTAAATGACTGATTACTGAGGCAGGGGTAATTAATGAATTATTACTTTATACATGTATATTTATTAATAACAGAATGAGGCTTTTAGATAGAAAAGCAATAGCATTGCTTTCTTTAGCCTGTAAGTTTGCAAATATCTATGTAATGTAGAGGCTAACTGTTCTGTATGTGCTACTTTGTTTAAATAAAAAAAATATAAAAAGAGAGCGAGAGAGAGAGAGAGAGAGAGAGAGAGAGAGAGAGAGAGAGAGAGAGAGAGAGAGAGAGAGAGAGAGAGAGAGAGAGAGAGAGAGAGAGAGAGAGAGAGAGAGAGAAAGATAGAGATAGAGATAGAGATAGAGATAGAGATAGAGAGAGAGAGAGAGAGAGAGATAATAATGTTACAATAGTAAAATATTGGTCCTTGCACGTAACCTTAGTTTGCCCCCTCCCATTAACCTTTGCCCCTAAGTGGCCCCCCTATTTTTCAAGCGCTAGAAACGGCGCTGGGTTCACTGCCGAAGATACAAGGCATTTACTAAAATACCATATTAAGGAAAGTTTAAAAAGCGAATCATGACACTAAAAGAATATCAATAAAACTGTAGGTCACTATAATGAAAGTGAAAACAAACAAATGAATATAGCTCTGAGTAATACAAACATGAACAGTGAGGCAGAAATAACTACAAATAACATGCAGCTATTATACTCCATAAAAACCCATTTCTATAATTCTCGACCACCACTTTCCGGGAAAACAACCATAATTACGGTGATGGGCTACATTGAGCTTACGTCCTTATTACCATCTCTCACATCACGCCAAGGTCTGTGTGTGTGTGTGTGTGTGTGTGTGTGTGTGTGTGTGTGTGTGTGTGTGTGTGTGTGTGTGTGTGTAAATGTGAAAAAAAAATAAATAATTAGAAGTAGGATTGATCGATTGATTGGTGACAATAGATCATGGTGCCGCAACATCGAGGTCATTTGGCACCGTACTAAAAACACTTAAAATTAAAAAGATACTTAAATACTACATAAAAAGAAAAATAAATCTACAGGAGGTGGAGAAAGCCACTTTCCTGTAGGAATTTTAACACTTCATGTCCCGGGGAGAGTGCCTCCTCCCCAAGCACCAGAGAGAGAGAGAAACTCCCATCTCTGCCCCGACACTGGGCGAGGTACTGCTCTCGCAATTCCCTCAGACTGGGGCACTCGACCAGCAAGTGCCGCACAGTCAGGGGAACTAAGCAATCATCACAATAGGGCTCAACTCCCCGGGACATGAGGAAACCGTGGGTGAGGCGGGTATGGCCCGTCCGTAGACGGGCCAATGCTGTCTCACGGCAGCGGCCTCGGACGTGCGCATAAGACCAGGGGCTCACAGCCCTTGCGGTAATTGCACCCATCTTGGAGGTGGCTCTATTGGCATTCCATCTCTCTTGCCAAACTACAACAATAGCAGCTCTAATTGTGGGAAACAGGTCTCTGTGAGGGACGGGGCAGGTAGTGACTTGACGTGAGGTGCCAGTCTTAGCTAGCTCATCTGCCTTCTCGTTCCCTTTAACAGAGACATGGGCTGGTACCCAACAAAAAGAAATTATGTGCCCACGACGGGCTGCTAGTACGAGCCAGTTGAAAATTTCTGAGACTATTGGATGTGCGTTATTAAAATCCTCAAGGGCTGACAAAGCTGCTCTGGAGTCTGAAAAAATAACAAAACCTCCAACATTCAAGGTAAAAAGAGATTTTATCGCTACTAAAATGGCCCACAGCTCTGCGGTAAAAATTGATGTACAGGGGGGTAGACTGCCGAACCGGGTAAAATCAGGGAAGACAGCTCCAAATCCGACGCCTGCATCGGATTTGAAGCCGTCAGTAAAAATGGGCGTGCAACCCTCATTTACAGAGGCATGATCGGTGAACAAAGTCCTCGCAGCATGCTCCGACATAGCACTCTTGTTAGCCGGCATGTAACGGCAATACGATACTGCCAGCCGCTTCCACGGCGGGACATGCAATAATCGTGGGACAGCTATGGCAGGGCGAGGAAGGGATAACTCTTCAATCACGCCACGAGCCCGAAAGCCAAAAGGCTGTGGGAAGTGCGGGTGCTGGGTGAAAGTGGCGTCCCGTGAAGTGTCCGTCACAGCAATGTAAGTGGGATCACCATAGAGACTTTGGCATCTGAACCACAAACGTGTCATCTGAGTCTGACGGTGAAGGTCGAGGGGTAAACCTCCTGCATCTACGAGTAGACTGGGGATTGGGCAAGACCGAAAGGCGCCCGTCGCCAGTCTGATTCCACCGTGATGTACAGAGTCGAGAGTACGAAGGCGAGGGGATGTGGCTGAAGCGTAGACTTGGGAACCGTAATCTAACTTCGACAGAACGAAACAGTGATATAAACGGAGGAGAATGGTGCGGTCAGCTCCCCAAGACACATGGGAAAGAAAACGGAGCAGGGACATCCGCCGCTGGCAAGCAGCTTTCAGGTCCCGCAGGTGTGGCAACCATGTAAGGCGTCTGTCAAGTATTAAGCCCAAGAATCAAGTCGTTTCAACTACTGGCAGTCTCCTGCCATAGAGGTATAGGTCTGGATCCCTAAAATCACCTCTGCTTCGAGAGAAAAGCATAGCAACCGTCTTTGTGGGGGAAAAGTTAAAACCATGACTATCGGCCCAACGGGTGACCCGGCCAAGAGCCAACTGGATGTGTCGCTCGGCCACATCGAGACGAGAGGAAGCGTAGGAGAGGGAAAAGTCATCAGCGTATAGCGTGCATCGAATGTCCCGGTGGACGCACTCGGTGATGCTATTGATGGCAACGCTGAATAGAGTGACACTGAGGACACTACCTTGTGGGACTCCTTCTTCTTGCTCAAAAGAGCTAGAAAGAGCAGTGCCCACCCTCACCCTAAAAATATGGTCCCGTAAAAAAGACCGGAGGAACAGAGGGAGGTGACCCCTGAGTCCAACCGTATGGAGAGCTCGTAGAATGCCATACCTCCAGGTGGTGTCGTATGCCTTTTCAAGGTCGAAAAAGACGCTCACAACCCGCTGCCTGCAAGCAAAAGCTTGGCAGATAGTTTTTTCTAATCGCAGAAGAGCGTCTATAGTAGAGCGAGATCGACGAAAACCACACTGTACTGCTGAAAGATGGCCACCCTTCTCAAGGAACCAGACTAGACGAGTGTTAACCATCTTCTCCAAAACTTTAATCATGCAAACGGTAATGGGCAATGTGTCGATAGCTAAGGGGGAGTGAGGCGTCCTTTCCAGGCTTGGGGATTGGTATGACTATAGCAGACTTCCAGGAGGGGGATACGTATCCGTCACTCCACATTCTATTAAATAATCCTAGGAGGAAGGACAGTGATCCAGAATTTAGGTGACGGATCATTGAGTATGTAATGTTATCTGCCCCTGGGGAAGAGTCCTTACACGAAGATAAAGCTGAACGCAGTTCCGGTGGAGAGTAAGGGACATTGTAGTTTTCACCCCCACGAAATGAAAAGTCTAGTTGGCGAGCCTCGTCTGCCTCAAACTGGCGACGCACTGCTGGAGATCTCGAGGCCCGGCTGGACACCAAAGAAAAAGTCTCAGCGTGTGTGTTGGCTACCGCCTGGCTGTTAGATACCTTATCCCCGTTGACATGGAGGACCGGAGGCGGGCCTGGAGAGAACTTTCCTGCTATCTTCCGCACGCACTAGCCAGTCTGTATTGTCCCCGGAAAAATTCGGTTTTGTGTCGACGGTGCCTACCAAAAGCTCGACGACGCTCTGTCACTGCCTGTCTACACTCATCAGACCACCAGGGGACCGGTCGGCGCTTGGTAAACCCTGTGGTCTGAGTGATGGAAAGCTCACCAGCTCGCTGGAGTATAGATGTAAAATACTCGACAGCGCTGTCTATGTCTAAAAACTCATCAATCTCGCAGTCAACTATAGCAAGTTGTTTAAAAAGTCCCCAGTCAGCGCGGTCTAGCCGCCAGCGGGGGACACGGGGTAAGGGGAGGACGTCGGGAGAAGACAGGAGTATAGGGTAGTGGTCACTCCCACAAAGATCTCCTGTGACGCTCCATGTGAAATCAAGTAGGGTGTCGGGAGAACACAATGATAAATCTAGAGCCGAGGTGGTGTCTGTCTGGATGTGGTAGTGTGTATGGTCACCGGTGTTAAAAATACCTAGATCTAAGGCTTCAACCACAGTGGATATCATTGCTCCCCTGGGGTTGATAAGTGTATCTCCCCACAGGGTGTGCCGACCATTAAAATCTCCTAAAACAATAAACGGGGAAGGCAATTGCTGGACTAGGGAAACGAAGTCCTCTCTGTCTACTGAAGAATTGGGAGGGAGGTATAAAGAGCAGACAGTGTAAGTTCTCCTGAGGTGGAGCTGGACAGCCACCAGCTGCAAGGGGGAGACAATATTAAAAGATGTAAAAGCAATGCCTCGTGAGTTATCTAAAAATATTGCTGTTCCACCATGATGGCCTTCCGCGCGATCATGGGGAGAGTAAAAGCCAGAGTAACCCCTGGGTGTAGGATGGGAGGACGAACCAATCATAGTCTCCTGCAGACAGACACAGACCGGCTGGTGTCTTCGCAGGAGTAGACTGAGCTCCTCCCAATTCCCTCTCAACCCACGAAGGTTCCACTGTAAAATATTAAAAATATTAAAATTAATGGTGCGTGGGGAGGCCCCTAGAGGAGACCCTCCCAACACCAGTATCCTTCTTGCTCTTACCCTGCCTAATGGCAGTGGCTAGAGCAGTGGAGGCAGTGGACAATCGCCTTGCAGTCTTTCCTAGCCCAGTGGCCAGTGAGGTGGCCACAGCAGCAGGAGCAGTGATGATGGCGTGAGCCGACACCGGGGTAGGAGTGACGGCCGGAGCCGACACCAAGGCGGGAGTAACGGCCGTAGCCGACACAGGGGCGGGAGTAACGGCCAGAGCCGTCACCGGGGCAGGAGTGTTGGTCGAAGTCAACACCGAGGTGGGAGTGACGATCGGAGCCGACACCAGGGAGGGAGTGACTACCGGGGCCGACAGCGGGGTGGGAGTGACGGCCGGAGCCGACACCGGGGTGGGAGTGACGGCCGGAGCCGACACCGGGGTGGGAGTGACGGCCGGAGCCGACACCGGGGTAGAAGTGACGGCCGGAGCCGACACCGGGGTAGAAGTGACGGTCGGAGCCGACACCGGGGTGGGAGTGACTGTCGGAGCCGACACCTGGGTGGGAGTGACGGTCAGAGCCGACACCGGGGAGGTAGTGACGGCCGAAGCTGACACTGGGGTAGAAGTGACGGCCGGAGCCGACACTGGTGGGGGCCTTCGAGGCCCACCAGAGGGTGTAGAGGATCGTGCCTCCTTAGGAAGGGGCACCTCCTCGAGGGAGTCCTCACTTCTGCTACGCTTATGGTGTGATGGCGTAGCAGTAGGGGCCTGAGTGAGTTCCTCTGACACCTCCATAGAT
Source organism: Metacarcinus magister (assembly GCA_029783475.1). NCBI lineage: Eukaryota > Metazoa > Arthropoda > Malacostraca > Decapoda > Cancridae > Metacarcinus > Metacarcinus magister. Next base: position 2,892,983 of record JAPQNM010000009.1, on the reverse strand, counting down.
GTAGAGGGCAGAGCAGCAGGAGCAACAGCATTTTTGTGGGAATCATTTTGTGGCTTAGCCACTTGGTGCACTGTAGCAGTCGTTTTGCGTAGTTTACGTCTATTACTAAGAGAGGAAAGCATAGTTGCATAAGTCACTCCTGGACGTATATGTGTAGTAAGAACTCTACGCTTTGCCTCGGCAAAATCAATTTTCTCCGTGGTCCTGATGGAGAGTACTTCCCTCTCAAATCTGTAGCGGTCGCAGTCTTTTGAGTAAGCTGGGTGAGGTCCGTGGCAGTTAAAACAGGAGACAGGACCAAGGCAGGTCGTGCCATCGTGATCCGTCGTACCACAGGACGGGCACACCGCTGGTAGGCCATCTTGTAACCTACGGCAGGAACGACTGACATGTCCGAATGCCTGACAGTGATAGCATCGCCTAGGGGACGGTATGTATGCTTTTACTGGGAGGCGGAGCCACGCCAGTTTGACAACTTCAGGCAGTTTGAGTCGGTCGAAAGTGAGAAAGAGGGTAGGGGTGGGAACAAGAACTCCATCAACTTTCCTTTGTAGACAATTAACTCCTACAACACCCTGATCACTCAGTTCGTGTAGAAGCTTTTCGTTTGAGTAGCGCATGACGTCACGAGAAAAGATGACCCCCCTTACACTGGTTGAGGGTAGCGTGTGGAGTACACGCCACCTGCGTTCCAGGGACAGAGGAGATCGCTCTGAGGCGAGCACTCTCTTCCGGGGACGACACCTCCACTAGGAGACTACCATCCCTTTGGGAGGAGACCTTAGGCTCGCGTCCACAAACTTTAATGAGTGCTCGATGTACGTCAAATATGTCTAGATCCATAACAGACACACCATCAAGAGACTTGATGACAAGGAATTGTTCGTAATATGCCGGCTCGAAAGTACCTGGTAGAGTCTGAATGAGAGGGCCTGAAAAGCCCTTCTGTGCGTTAACGCGTCTTTGTTTTCTAGGCTTATAATTCATTTTTTCTCGGTTCGAATCTGTAGATTTCGAAGCGGAGGGGACAGTGGTCCCAGATGCACCACCCGTGGTACGGAAAGGCTCAAGCGTGGCGATAAGGGAAGATCGAGAAGAAGAAGCCGGGGACGAGCGGACGTCAGGGAGCGAGCTTGGTCGCGAAAGTGGTGGTGAAGATGCCATAAAATATTCAGAAAACATTCGCTTCCCCACCCCCCCACCCACCACGGAGCCCAACAAGGGAGGGATGTATGTTGAGGCACGACGGCTCCCAACAGCCCTAGGGGTAGTGGGGGAAGTATACGCAGCCACTGCCTGGAGTGAGGTGGCAGCCGCAGGACCGTTGCGGTGCCCACCAGACAGCAGCCGCTTGACCCTAGCCAACGCATGACCAGCCTATTGATCCAGCGGGGCCACACTGGACCACCTGTCTTACCCCAACTCCCCCACCAAAGAAGTGTGTTGTCCACCGCAGGGAACTACCTCCTGCCCTGCGGTGGACTCAACTCCCAGATGAGGGAGCGCGGGGAGTATACAGGACGCCACGCACGGCAAACACGCTGGGAGGCTTAGTCCTGCCCTAGATGTAGACGGGTAAGGACGAGCCAACCCTACAGAGACGGATAGGGCCCCACAGGAGGGGGCGCCGCCGACCACGCTTCAAGCCCCGCCACCACATCAAGGTGACTCCCCACGGCGGGGTTAGAAGTAGGAGGAGGAAGAGGAGAGAGAGGAAGAAAAAGAGAAGAAGAAGAAGAAGAAAAGGAGAAAAAGAAAAAGTGAAGGAAGAAGAAAAAGAAGAAAAAGAGGAGTACAAAGAAGTACAAAAGAAGAACAAACAGCAACAGTCCTACTGGATCTAACGAGGCTGTCTGTGTAGCTACACTACTACTAAATATCTACTTGATAGAGACAAAAGGACAGCAAAGTGGAAGGCTCCTCCCCACCCACCCCTCCCTCCAGTAGAAGCTGGCCGGAAGAGGAAGTGATACCATGTAGTATGGACAAACTATCATACAATTTGTATAGGAAAGGGAGAAAACAGTAATAACCTACAGCTATTACTACAAAAAAATAAATAAATAAATAAATAAATAAATAAATATATATATATATATATATATATATATATATATATATATATATATATATATATATATATATACATACATACGCAGGAGTGAAATACTCGAGTTGGTGAATAGATGCTAAGTGCTTATCAAGTTTTTTTTTCTTAAGCAATTCTATTGTCTTACTGTTAACTAACTGTGCTGGTAGAAAATTTCAGATATTCACGATTCTATTAAAAAAATGAGTGCTTCGCTTGGTTCGATCTAAAACGCTTACCAACGATCTTGAAGCCATTGTTACGAGTGTTGCTTGTGAGATCAGTAGTTACATTGTCGTATATGTTATTATTATCTAATGCGTGGAAATTTTGAATACCTCAATTAGGTCCCCTCGTAACCTAAGTTTGGATAAACTGAATAAGTTCAGCTCATTTAGTCGTTCTTCGTAAGGCTTGTTTCGCAATTTAGGGATTATTTTGGTAACTTTTCTTTTGCATTTTCTCTAGCTTATCCATATATTATTTTTAAAACTATGGGGACCAGAATTTAATGCAGTAATCTAGGTGCGGGCGTACGAGTGCATAAAATAGTGTTAGGATAACTTTTTCAGATTTGTACTCCAAAGTTATTCCGAGGAAGCCAACCAGTTTGTTAGCTTTCTTATTTCTTGTTTTTAGGTTGTGATAACTTTTTTATTCCGTACGTAGGTGTAAAATTCTTTGGGGTTGGATTTTGTTTTATTTGCAATATACATTTCGAGATCTTTTTTTATTCGTCTAATCATCTAATTTGTTTCTCGTTTTATTCTTTCATATTCTATCTTATCATTTTCCTTTTCTGATAGTAAATATTTACTGTGTGTGTGTGTGTGTGTTTTTATGTAATAATCCTGCCTCATTTTGTCTATTCCACCACTTTGGTTTATCATTTCTACGTGGACGTCTCTTACAAACTGGATTGCATAACTTAACGGCTCCATTTAACAGAGCGCCGCACTCCTTGCTCCTGGACGGTACAATGAAATTAGTTTTACACACAGGCGGGCTGACCATTCAGCACTACATCAAGCCTACCGGCGCCATAGGATTAAAACATGAAAAAAGAAAAAGAAAAATTCGTGTAAAAGAACGTAATGGTACCAGTAGACATAATAACCTAAGAATCCCACTCTGTAGAACCAATAATACACATCAAAGTATCCTGTTTAAAGGTCCAAAATACTGGAGCCAGGAACGCCTTGTTTCTAAAACCAAGTTAAAAAACATGTATGACAAATTTTTGTAAGTTTACCATTTGTACTAATAGTATATAGAACATTCTTTTTGTTATTGTTAACCTATTATCGTTAGCATTATTATGATTATTATTATAATTATTGTTATTATTATTATTTTTTCTTATCTTTATTATTATTATTATATTATTGTTATTGTTATTGTTATTGGTATCAATTTTTTCTAATTTTATTATTATAATTATCATTATTAGTATCACTATTATCATTATTACTACTATCAATATTGTTGCAGGCGAAGGTTCGAATTCCGCTCTGATTGCTTAGGATTTTTCACTGCCAGGTTACTGTCCCCCTTGAGTAAGGGGATGGAGGTGTGTGTGATGTGTGCGATGTTTTACCCTTACCCATAGATCCATCTCTATGACCTCTAAGCTTCTTCTGGGAGGGTGATGGCTGACGATCACGAGTCCAGCGCGTGATCATCCAGACCTTGGTGAAAACACACACACACACACACACACACACACACACACACACACACACACACACACACACACACACACACACACACATACACACACACACACACACACACACACACACACACACACACACACACACACACACACACACACACACACACACACACACACACACACACACACACACACACACACACACACACACACACACACACACACACACACACACACACATGTAAATACGTTTACATAGTTTACATAGTTGTGGTTTGCCCAATAAACTTGATTTCTGTTTTGCCTCCAAGCTCAAAACACAACCACAAGAGCGGGAGAAGAGTGGAGGGAGAAGGGGACGGTACGAGGTTGAATGTGGTTAGGCTGGCGCTGGAAGGTGTACAGTATATAAAGCCGGTGCTACCTGCCCTCTGCACACTCCTTCGCAGACCTCCAAAGAGTCATAATGTACCGTCTACTGATTGTGAGTAGTTATGAGAGAGAGAGAGAGAGAGAGAGAGAGAGAGAGAGAGAGAGAGAGAGAGAGAGAGAGAGAGAGAGAGAGAGAGAGAGAGAGAGAGAGAGAGAGAGAGAGAGAGAGAGAGAGAGAGAGAGAGAGAGAGAGAGAGAGAGAGAGAGAGAGAGAGAGCGAGAGCGAGAGAGCGAGAGCGAGAGCAGAGAGCGAGAGAGCAGAGAGCGATTGTGTGTGTGTTCGTTTGTAAATTTGTGTATATCTGTGTTTGTGCGTGTGTTGTGTGTGTCTGTGTGTGTGTGGTGTGTGTGTGTGTGTGTGTGTGTGTATGTGTGTGTGTGTGTGTGTGTGTGTGTGTGTGGGTTCCTTTGTAAATTTGTGTGTACCTGTGTTTGTGCGTGTGTTTGTTGTGTGTGTGTGTGTGTGTGTGTGTGTGTGTGTGTGTGTGTGTGTGTGTGTGTGTGTGTGTGTTTATATGTGGATGTGTTCATGTGTTACCCATGCAAAACATTGGAGTGTTTTGCATTTCACTTCTTATTTCCTAATAAATTAAATCAATGTAAAATATCATTACAACTTGTCAAGACTTCTTGATTCATTGAAATTCTGATTTACTTCACCTTCCTATCTGAATTAACATCTACAAACTGTACTGTTCTCTTTGAATCATAAGGAGTATATCATTCTCCTACAAACAAGGAAAAATATCTTCTCAGTCGGACCACGACAAAACAAGTGGCTGGTAAGACATACGTTCAGTGGGTAGAGGGTGTGTCAGTAGAGTGCAAGGTGACGATGTAGTGTTGTGTTCGTCCAGTGCCGTGGGTAAGGTGACCAGACACAAGTTGGGGTGGCGGAACGCGACAGCCGGTGTCGGGATGCGACAGCTGATCAGCAGTATCGGCTGTGGTTGAAACGAAAGCCGTGGTGAGACCCGTGATATGTTTAGTGTGAAAGATTGACTAACTCTTCCCTTTACTACTCTTGTGCAGGTGTGTGTGGTGGTGACAGTGGTTGCAGCAGCGCCATCCTACAACACGCCTGTGCCCATTCTCAAGGACGACCGCTCCCAGAACGCCGCAGGGGAGTATTCCTTTGAGTTCGAGACTGGCAACGGCATCGTGCGAAGCGAAGCGGGGCGTCAGGCTGACGGTCAGGAGAACTCGGGTGCCTTCAGGTGAGACAGTGGGACAAGGGGAATGGTGAGATTTGGAGGAAAGGAACACAGAAGGAGGGAGGGAGGGAAGGAAGGCCAGCAGCAAGTGCCAGTGTTCCTTCTTTTCATTTAGCTGTCACCCTCATAGTAACACTGCATCATGGCCGCCACACTAACCCTCTCCCCTCATATCCCACAGCTATACCAGCCCCGACGGCTCGCCCGTCGCCATCTCCTTCATCTCCGGCGCCGGCGGTTACCAACCTGAAGGTGACGTGCTGCCCGTGGCCCCGCCGCTGCCTTACCAGCGTACAGACACCTTCATCCACTAACCACCCACTCATCCACCCGCGATCACGGAAGCCAGCAAGCCTCACCGGCCCCACCCTGCCTTCACGCCTCCCTTGCCTTCCCGTCGCAGGCAGGAAAACCCTTCCTTACATTCAGCGGCGGAACACTATTTATTATCGTCCACATGGCAAGCTCAGTCTTGTTTCTCTGAATAAAAATAAAGAATGACTGATAAGATGATATATTAGTGAACCCATAATTAAGAAACAGGAGTTCAAAAAAAGTACAAACAAAGAAGTAACAGCACCAGTGGTACTGGACATCACTGTTTTGTCCGTGTGTCTACACTCTACTACTGTAGTATTTATACGTTAGAGACTGCAAAGTGGAAGCATCCTCCCCACCCACCTTTCCCTCCAGCCGAAGCTGTATGGAAGAGGAAGCGATACCAAATAGTATGAACAAGAAAATAGTGATTAGCAGGAAATTTGTATTGGGAAGTGAAAAAAAAAAGTCATAATGACCGGCATTTACAAAATATTGCTGTAGAAACTCTATCGAGTTTTTCCTTAAACCTTTCAATCCTATTACAGTTAACTATTTGTATTGATAAAAAAAATTCCATATATTCACGATTCCATTACAGAAAAGCTACAAAAGAAGCCGATTAGTATGTTATGCGTCTTAACAACGTCTGTATAATATTTACTATATGGAGTAAGCAGTAGACACCTGCAGCCCGGTGGAATACTCTAGGTGAGGTACTTACGGGGATGTAGGCGGTGCTGCAGACTGAATGATTCCCCTTGACCTATCTTCCCGGTTCCCTTAGTGTCTCACTTACACAAGAAAGCAGCTGCAGCCTGCCATCTAAAGACAACTTCTACTAATCCTCACATAACACTACAGGCACCTTACACGTTTACACTCTTCAAATATTTTTTTTTCTATATTAGCTTCACCACGCCCAGCCTCGGAGTCCCTATCTGGGGAGGGGACCACAGGTCAGATTGCCTCTCAGCTGACGACCTTGGATATCATGACATTTCCTCTGATACTTTTTTTATTTATTTCTGCAACATTCGTGGCCTTAGATCTAATTTCCAATCAGTGGAACACCATCTCTCCTTCACTAAACCTCATCTTCTCTTCCTAACTGAAACACAGTTGTCTGTGACTACTGACAGCTGACCCTTTTCTGTTCCATCCTACTTACTTTATCCACATTTTCAATCCAAAGCTGACTATTGCGCATATGTACGTAACGACATTACTTGCTCACGTGCCCACAATCTTGAATCTTCAGGATTGTCTAGCATCTGGCTAAAACTTCAATGTCACTCTAACTAAATATATCTGTGCTGTATATCTCTCACCTAATTCCTCTGACTATGTAAAATTCTTTGACTATTTCACTTCCAAAGTGGAGTACATCCTATCTCATTTTCCTTATGCCGAGATCTCCATTTTAGGAGATTTCAATGTTCACCACCAGCTTTGGCTTTCATTTTCTTTCACTGACCAACCTGGTGAACAAACCTTCAACTTTGCTATCCTTCATGACCTAGAGCAGCTAGTGCAGTTCCCTACCCGTATCCCTGACCACCTTGGAGACACGCCCTACATTCTTGATCTTTTTCTAACTTCTAACCCTTCAGCTTACTCTGTCCTATCACCCACTATCTTTCTATTTTTCATCAATGATCTCCTAAATCTGACTCAATGCCCTATCCACTCCTATGCTGATGACATTGATGAATAATAGAAAGAGAGTGGGTGATAGGACAGAACCCTGAGGAACACCACTGTTGATAGTTTTAGGGGAAGAACAGTGACCATCCACTACAGCAGAAATAGAACGGTCGGAAAGGAAACTGGAGATGAAGGTACACAGAGAAGGACAGAATCCGTAGGAGGAAAGTTTAGAAATTAAAGATTTATGTCAGACTCTATCGAAGGCTTTCGATATGTCAAGGCCGACAGCAAAGGTTTCACCGAAGTCCCTAAAAGAGGATGACCAAGATTCAGTTAAGAAAGTAAGAAGATCACCAGTAGATCGGCCTTTACGGAAACCATACTGGCAATCAGAAAGAAGGTTGTGAGCTGATAGATGCCTCATTATCTTCTTGTTAAGGACAGACTCAAAGGCTTTAGAAAGGCAGGAAATCAAAGCTATAGGGCGGTAGTTAGAAGGATTGGAGATGTCACCCTTTTTAGGGACAGGTAGAATGTAAGCAAACTTCTAGCAAGAAGGATAGGCAGAGCTATATCTTTACAACTAAATTGACTTTAAAGATCCACAAGGACAAGTGAGAAAAAATGAGATGTGGGAAATCAGGATAGAGAAGAAATAGAAGAAATGATGAAGGAATTGGATGAAAGAAAAGCGATAGGACCAGAGGGAGTTTTTCTTTAATTTTTTTTTTTTTTACATTAAAAGGGTAATGGCTAAGGGAAAACAGAAATAAGTAAAAAAAAAATCCCGCTTGTCGCCAGACCCTTTAAAGAGGACAGTAGGAGAATAGAAGCAAGGGGTGGAGATCCAGTTAACATTAGAGGTGTCTTGACACTCCTCTTTTGAAAGAGTTTAAGTTAAAGGAAGAGAGTTCCAGAGTTTACCAGTGTAAGGGATGAAAGAGTGAAGATACTGGTTAACTCTTGCATTAGGAAGATGGACAGAATAAGGATGAGAAGAAGTAGAAAGTCTTGTGCAGCGAGGCCGCGGGAGGGGGGGAGGCATGCAGTTAGCAAGTTCAGAAGAGCAGTCAGCATGAAAATAGCGGTAAAAGATAGATAAAGATGCAACATTGCGGCGGTGACTTAAAGAATCAAGAAAGTCAGTTAGAGGAGGAGAGTTGATGAGACGAAAAGCTTTAGACTCCACCCTGTTTAAAAGAGCTGTGTGAGTTGAGCCCCCCCAGACATGTGAGCCATACTCCATACATGGGCGGATAAGGCCCCTGTACAGAGCAAGCAGCTGAGAGGGAGAGAAAAATGGACGCAGACGCCATAGGACACCTAACTTCTTGGAAGCTGATTTAGCAAGAGTAGAGATATGAAATTGCCAGTTTAGATTTTTAGCAAAGGATAGACCGAGTGTGTTTAATGTGATGGAGAGGGGAAGTTGAGTGTCATTGAAGAAGAGGGGATAGTTATCTGGAAGGTTATGTCGAGTAGATAATTGTAGAAATAGAGTTTTTGAGCTATTGAACAAAACTAGGTTTGCTCTGCCCCAATCAGAAACAAGTGAAAGATCAGAAGTTAAGCGTCCTATAGCATCTCGCCTTGATTCATTTAATTCTTGCTGGGTTGGGCGTCTGTTGTACGACGTTGAAAAATGCAAGGTGGTGTCATCAGCATAGGAGTGGATAGGGCATTAAGTCAAATTTAGGAGATCATTAATGAATAATAGAAAGAGAGTGGGTGATAGGACAGAACCCTGAGGAACCACTGTTGATAGTTTTAGGAGAAGAACAATGACTGGGGCACTCAACCAGCAAGTGCCGCACAGTCAGGGGAACTAAGCAATCATCACAATAGGGCTCAACTCCCCGGGACATGAGGAAACCGTCGGTGAGGCGGGTATGGCCCGTCCGTAGACGGGCCAATGCTGTCTCATGGCAGCGGCCTCGGACGTGCGCATAAGACCAGGGGCTCACAGCCCTTGCGGTAATTGCACCCATCTTGGAGGTAGCTCTATTGGCATTCCATCTCTCTTGCCAAACTACAACAATAGCATCTCGAATTGTGGGAAACAGGTCTCTGTGAGGGACGGGGCAGGTAGTGACTTGACGTGAGGCGCCAGTCTTAGCTAACTCATCTGCCTTTTCGTTCCCTTTAACAGAGACATGGGCTGGTACCCAACAAAAAGTAATTCTGTGCCCAGGACGGGCTGCTAGTACGAGCCAGTTGAAAATTTCTGAAACTATTGGATGTGCGTTATTAAAATCCTCAAGGGCTGACAAAGCTGCTCTGGAGTCTGAAAAAATAACAAAACCTCCAACATTCAAGATAAAAAGATATTTTATCGCTACTAAAATGGCCCACAGCTCTGCGGTAAAAATTGATGTACAGGAGGGTAGAGTGCCGCACCGGGTAAAATCAGGGAAGACTGCTCCAAATCCGACGCCTGCATCGGATTTGGAGCCTTCAGTAAAAATGGGCGTGCAACCCTCATGTACGGAGGCATGATCGGTGAACAAAGTCCTCGCAGCATGCTCCGAAATAGCACTATTGTTAGCCGGCATGTAACGGCAATACGATACTGCCAGCCGCTTCCACGGCGGGACAGGCAATAATCGTGGGACAGCTATGGCAGGGCGAGGAAGGGACAACTCTTCAATCACGCCACGAGCCCGAAAGCCAAAAAAAAGGCTTTGGGAAGTGCGGGTGCTGGGTGAAAGTGGCGTCCCGTGAAGTGTCCGTCACAGCACTGTAAGTGGGATCACCATAGAGACTTTGGCATCTGAACCACAAACGTGCCATCTGAGTCTGACGGTGAAGGTCGAGGGGTAACACTCCTGCATCTACGAGTAGACTGGGGATTGGGCAAGACCGTCGCCAGTCTGATTCCACCGTGATGTACAGAGTCGAGAGTACGAAGGCGAGGGGATGTGGCTGAAGCGTAAACTTGGGAACCGTAATCTAACTTCGACAGAACGAAACAGTGATATAAACGGAGGAGAATGGTGCGGTCAGCTCCCCAAGACACATGGGAAAGAAAACGGAGCAGGGATATCCGCCGCTGGCAAGCAGCTTTCAGGTCCCGCAGGTGTGGCAACCATGTAAGGCGTCTGTCAAATATTAAGCCCAAGAATCGAGTCGTTTCCACTACTGGCAGTCTCCTGCCATAGAGGTATAGGTCTGGATCCCTAAAATCACCTCTGCTTCGAAAGAAAAGCATAGCAACCGTTAAAACCATGACTATCGGCCCAACGGGTGACCCGGCCAAGAGCCAACTGGATGTGTCGCTCGGCCACATCGAGACGAGAGGAAGCGTAGGAGAGGGAAAAGTCATCAGCGTATAGCGTGCATCGAAAGTCCCGGTGGACGCATTCGGTGATGCTATTGATGGCAACGCTGAATAGAGTGACACTGAGGACACTACCTTGTGGGACTCCTTCTTCTTGCTCAAAAGAGCTAGAAAGAGCAGTGCCCACCCTCACCCTAAAAGTACGGTCCTGTAAAAAAGACCGGAGGAACAGAGGGAGGTGACCCCTGAGTCCAACCGTATGGAGATCTCGTAGAATGCCATACCTCCAGGTGGTGTCGTATGCCTTTTCAAGGTCGAAAAAGACGCTCACAACCCGCTGCCTGCAAGCAAAAGCTTGGCAGATAGTTTTTTCTAATCGCAGAAGAGCGTCTAAAGTAGAGCGAGATCGACGAAAACCACACTGTACTGCCGAAAGATGGCCACCCTTCTCAAGGAACCAGACTAGACGAGTGTTAATCATCTTCTCCAAAACTTTAATCATGCAAACGGTAAGGGCAATGGGTCGATAGCTAAGGGGAGTGAGGCGTCCTTTCCAGGCTTGGGGATTGGTATGACTATAGCAGACTTCCAGGAGGGTGGTACGTATCCGTCACTCCACATCCTATTAAATAATCCTAGGAGGAAGGACAGTGATCCAGAATTTAGGTGACGGATCATTGAGTATGTAATGTTATCTGCCCCTGGGGAAGAGTCCTTACACGAAGATAAAGCTGAACGCAGTTCCGGTGGAGAGTAAGGGACATTGTAGTTTTCACCCCCACGAGATGAAAAGTCTAGTTGGCGAGCCTCGTTTGCCTCAAACTGGCGACGCACTGCTGGAGATCTCGAGGCCCGGCTGGACACCAAAGAAAAAGTCTCAGCGAGTGTGTTGGCTACCGCCTGGCTGTTAGATACCTTATCCCCGTTGACATGGAGGACCGGAGGCGGGCCTGGAGAGAACTTTCCTGCTATCTTCCGCACGCGCTTGAATACCTGGGACATATGTGTCTGCACGTTGAATGTGGAGACAAAAGATGCAAGGGACTTACGGCGAGCATCCTTGAGGACTCGACGAGCCTTAGCTCTAGCCAGTCTGTATTGTCCCCGGAAAAATTCGGTTTTGTGTCGACGGTACCTACCAAAAGCTCGACGACGCTCTGTCACTGCCTGTCTACACTCATCAGACCACCAGGGGACCGGTCGGCGCTTGGTAAACCCCGTGGTCTGAGGGATGGAAAGCTCACCAGCTCGCTGGAGTATAGATGTAAAATACTCGACAGCGCTGTCTATGTCTAAAAACTCATCAACCTCGCAGTCAACTATGGCAAGTTGTTTAAAAAGTCCCCAGTCAGCGCGGTCTAGCCGCCAGCGGGGGACACGGGGTAAGGGGAGGACGTCGGGAGAAGACAGGAGTATAGGGTAGTGGTCACTCCCACAAAGATCTCCTGTGACGCTCCATGTGAAATCAAGTAGGGTGTCGGGAGAACACAATGATAAATCTAGAGCCGAGGTGGTGTCTGTCTGGATGTGGTAGTGTGTATGGTCACCGGTGTTAAAAATACCTAGATCTAAGGCTTCAACCACAGTGGATATCATTGCTCCCCTGGGGTTGATAAGTGTATCTCCCCACAGGGTGTGCCGACCATTAAAATCTCCTAAAACAATAAACGGGGAAGGCAATTGCTGGACTAGGGAAAGGAAGTCCTCTCTGTCTACTGGAGAATTGGG
>JAPQNM010000009.1:2842463-2861827 GCA_029783475.1 Metacarcinus magister | reverse complement strand
TCCATACAGCTTCAGCTGAAGGGAAAGGTGGTGAGGAGGATACATCCACTTTGCTGTCTAATATATAAATACTATAGTAATAGAGTGTAACCACACGGATAAACCAGTTAGATCCAGCGCTGCTGCTGTTATTTCTTCCTTTGTACTTCTTTGAACTCCTGTTTCTGAAGGGGATCACTAATATGGCATCTTTTCAGTCATTCTTTATTTGTATTCATAGAAACAAGACAGTGACCTTGCGATGAGGACGAGAGTAAATAGTGTATGTAACGGAAGGGTTTTCCTGGAAAGGCAAGGAAGCCGTGAAGGCGAGATTTGCTGGCTTTCCGTGATCGCGGATGGATGAGTGGGTGGTTAGTGGATGAAGGTGTCTGTACGCTGGTAAGGCAGCGGCGGGGCCACGGGCAGCACGTCACCCTCAGGTTGGTATCCACCGGCGCCGGAGATGAAGGAGATGGCGACGGGCGAGCCGTCGGGGCTGGTATAGCTGTGGGACATGAGGGGAGAGGGTTAGTGTGGCGGCCATGATGCAGTGTTACTATGAGGGTGACAGCTAAATGAAAAGAAGGAACACTGGCACTTGCTGCTGGCCTTCCTTCCCTCCCTCCCTCCTTCTGTGTTCCTTTCCTCCAAATCTCACCATTCCCCTTGTCCCACTGTCTCACCTGAAGGCACCCGAGTTCTCCTGACCGTCAGCCTGACGCCCCGCTTCGCTTCGCACGATGCCGTTGCCAGTCTCGAACTCAAAGGAATACTCCCCAGCGGCGTTCTGGGAGCGGTCGTCCTTGAGAATGGGCACAGGCGTGTTGTAGGATGGCGCTGCTGCAACCACTGTCACCACCACACACACCTGCACAAGAGTAGTAAAGGGAAGAGTTAGTCAATCTTTCACAGTAAACATATCACGGGTCTCACCATGGCTTTCACTTCAACCACAGCCGATACTGCTGATCAGCTGTCGCATTCCGACACCGGCTGTCGCGTTCCGCCACCACAACTTGTGTCTGGTCACCTTTCCCACGCAACTGGACGAACACAACACTACATCGTCACCTTGCACTCTACTGACACATCCTCTACGCACTGAACGTATGTCTTACCAGCCACTTGTTTTGTCGTGGTCCAACTGAGAAGATATTTTTCCTCGTCTGTAGGAGAATGATATACTCCTTATGATTCAAAGAGAACAGTACAGTTTGTAGATGTTAATTCAAATCAGAAAAAGTAAATTAGAATATCATTGAATCAAGGAGTCTTGACAAATTATAATGTTGTTTTTTTTACATTAATTTAATCTTTTAGGAAATTGGAAGGTGAAAAGAAAAGAAATCCGGTGGTTTGCATGCATGTTTTACACACACACACACACACACACACACACACACACACACACACACACACACACAAACAACACACGCACAAACACAGGTACACACAAATTTACAAACGAACACACACACACACACACACACACACACACACACACACACACACATACACACACAAACACAGATACACACAAATTTACAAACGAACACACACACACACACTCACTCACTCACTCCGCTCTCGCTCTCGCTCTCTCTCTCTCTCTCTCTCGCTCTCTCTCTCTCTCTCTCTCTCTCTCTTTCTCTCTCATAACTACTCACAATCAGTAGACGGTACATTATGACTCTTTGGAGGTCTGCGAAGGAGTGTGCAGAGGGCAGGTAGCACCGGCTTTATATACTGTACACCTTCCAGCGCCAGCCTAACCACATTCAACCTCGTGCCGTCCCCTTCTCCCTCCACTCTTCTCCCGCTCTTGTGGTTGTGTTTTGAGCTTGGAGGCAAAACAGAAATCAAGTTTATTGGGAAAACCACAACTTAAGAAACTATGTAAACGTATTTACATGATGTATGTGTGTGTGTGTGTGTGTGAGAGAGAGAGAGAGAGAGAGAGAGAGAGAGAGAGAGAGAGAGAGAGAGAGAGAGAGAGAGAGAGGAATGTATAACAGGCTAGTTGAATTCTTAAATAGAAATAGTATAATAACTGATTTCTAGTTTGGTTTCAGATCCAATATATCTCCAAAACATGCTTTAACTGAATTAATTGACCTAATTCTTTGTAATATTGGTAAGGAAAAATTTGTAGTAAGTGTATTTTAAGATCTAAATATAGCTTTTGACACTATAAATCACGAAATAATGCTAATGAAATGATATCATTATGGTTATAAGGGAAAATATAATGACTGAATTAAAAGCTATTTATGTAACAGAAGACAATACACAGTCATCGATAATGTAAACTCTAACTACTCAACAGTACTAACGGGAGTGCTACAAGGCTCAACACTTGGACCTTTACTCTTCTTGCTATATGTCAATGACATGATCATCACAGATAATAAATTTCACGCTCTTCGCAGATGACACCAACCTAACTCACGCAAGAACTTTAAATACTGAGAAGTAATTTTTCAACCTAGCTCTCATGCAACAAGTTATCAATTAATATAGATAAAACTAATCACATTTATATTTGCTGGAACGAAAAAGAGTAAGAAATTGTGAAATAAAAATATGTAACAATTCAATACAATAACGTAACTCCTTAAAATATCTAGGTAGAAACATTGATGATCAATTAAACTGGAATGTTCATATAAATCATGTCAATAGTAAACTAACAAAATCACTTGGAATACTACACAAAATAAAATACCTGTTAACTACCGACACACTATTACTCCTATACTACGCCTTGTTTTACCCATATTTACAGTACTGCAATGTTGTCTGGGGAATGGCGAACATAACTTCAATTAAACCTTTAGTAATAAAACAAAAAAGAATTATACGCACAATACATGTAGGTCATATTAGTCATTATGAGCACACTAACCCAATATTTGAATCCTACAATATTCTGAAGATTACTAATGCTTATTAACTTGAGTGTTTGAAATTTATACATGAGCAGCTACACCGATATAATCTTGGGTCAGCTAACAATAGCCTCAGATGTTCACAACATAAACACTAGGAACAGACGCAATCTCAGACCGTTTTTCACTGACACAGAAGCACAGAAGAGATTTGTACTCTACTATGGAAGTAGGGAGTATAGTGAACTTCTTGACATCAAAAATATCACTAATAAAGACATTTAAAATCAATACAAAAAAACATATAATCAATTTATATTAAATGCAATAGGCATGTATGAGTGTACTTGACCGTGTAAACTATGGTACGCAAGCGTTGAGGATGACCACAACAAGTATTGATGGTGTCTGCTTGTTTGCGTATATGAAACTGACTCACTCGCATGTGGGTGGTTTGTGAACCTGTTTTAGTCATAACAGGCAATTGAATTACAAGTATTTTGTGTCCATACATATCTATTGCGTAAACATTATATATGTTGAATGGTTATATTTTTTTATGTGTGGTTATATATGAAATCAAGTATAGTGACTGAATTTGTGACTCGTTATGTGTTATGGTGGGTTAGGTGGGTTAGGTGTGGTGATTACCTGTGTAAGGCCCTTGGCTAATGCCGGGCGTTTGGTTGACGAGACAGTGTTTTATTGTGATCAATGCATAATTACATAGTGTATGGTTATAAATATATGGTGTTTAGGGATGGTGTAGGTGTTTTGTTACGTTGATTGTTAGTTTCTGTTTGGAAATTAACTACGTGTGCTGATAGATCTGTGCGTTTTTTTTTTGTGTGTGCGTGTGTGTGTGTGTGCGTGCGCGTGCGTGCGTGCGTGTGTGTGTGTGTGTGTGCGTGGTTAAGGTGTGGTGCGTGGTTAAGGTGTGGTTGGGTGTGCTAAGGTGTGTGGTTGGGTGTGATATTTGGTCGTGTGTGGTGTCTAGTTAGGTGTGGTGTCAGGATCAGTGTGGTATCTAGTCGTGTGTGGTGTTTGGTTGTGTTTGCTATTTAGTCATATGACACTTGTATTGTAATGTTCATATGAAATGTTTGATGTATGGTATTTGACTATTTGTTATATTATATGATGTTGGTTATGTGTGACGTTTGGATAATTGGGGTGCCTGGCTGCTGTGTTGATGCCGTGTCAAACGAAGTAAGTGAAACGAACGCGCGACTCAATTTTGTGCCAAACCTCGGTGACAATTTGGTAAAAATCGGTATTTTGAGCAAAGGTGTCGCGAATCTCTACTGAAACTGTATCGAAATTCCATCGAATATTGCCGAACCTCGGCGACACTATGACGAACTTCACTGGTCGAATGTGGCCGACACCTTGTCAACAGTTGCCGACAGTTTAACGACAGCCTAGCTACTCTTGCAACGCTGTACCGACAGCGTTGCGTATGTACACGTTCGGCAGCTTTTGCTAGACTGTCCGCACAGTTGCTAGGCTGTCGCTAGAGAGTGTCGACGCGTTCAACAGGTTCGACATGGCTTCGCCGGCCCAGCAACACCATATTGAACAAGCCGTTACTGTATCGAACGTGTCGACACTGAATAGATCCTCTGTCGAACGTGTGGGAAAGCGTCTCGACACTTTCCCCCCCTGCGACTCTCTGGACGTTCGACCGCAATTTTTTAACAGTTCAAAACCTATCTGGCGAACGTGTCGCACCTGGCGTAGTTGGCAACACGATCGGCCGACATTCCTCGACAGTATAGCGTATTCCAGCGCATCTGGCCGACATGCTGTCGCCAAGGTTCGCGTGGCCTAAATTCGCCTAGTGTGACACGGCCTTTAGGGCACCTAGTGCGTGGTGCGTTTATTAAATTATACAATATTAAATTTTCATTATACAGTTATTCCCATATCTTTCTTGCAATATATTTACTTGTAGGCAACCAACTGAATATTTACTTAATTAAGGGGCCTGTCAAAAATGCTTGCATTTCACGGGTCCAGCCAAGATAATTCATTCTGTATCTATGAATTTATATGAAAAGTACTTGGGGAATAAACCTATTTGAAATTGAATTTGAATTTGAATTTGAGAGAGAGAGAGAGAGAGGAGAGAGAGAGAGAGAGAGAGAGAGAGAGAGAGAGAGAGAGAGAGAGAGAGAGAGCGAGCATGTAAATTAGACTTAGCATATGAAAGTTTGAAAAGAAGAGTAGATAGTCATAAGAAGGGTGATTATTATGGGCTGCGTTCCAGTTTCCAAGACTTTGCGGCAAGGAAGAGTTAAGAAGACCAGGAGGGAGGAGGGTATGGGGAAGACCACACCCCCTTAACTTTCACCGAGCAAGAAAAGGAAGGTCGCAAATTTTGTTCGTCAGATTGCTAAAGTGTATGTGAGTGTGTGTGTGTGTGTGTGTGTGTGTGTGTGTGTGTGTGTGTGTGTGTGTGCCGTGGGAATACGACTAAATATCTACATAAGAATGTAGTAAGTTCATAGGTAATGTGTGCTAGTTCGTAAACACATACAAACACACACACACACACACACACACACACACACACACACTCAAACACAGAGTGGGTGGTGATGAGTCTTCCACTATGCTGTTTTTTTGTCTATAACATGTAAATATTATAGTAGTAGAGTATATATATCCATACGGACAACCTCATTTGGTCCAGTAAGACTGTTGCTATCTTCCTTTCTCCTCCTCCTCCTCCTCCTCCTCCTCCTCTTCTTCCTTTCAGTTTGCAAATGGCGTTCGCATAATAACCACACCCAAGTGGTGTCAAGGTTGGTGGGTTAGGATTATTGCATAAGAAACGCGCGTGCAGTAAATATTTATCATATGAAAACGAACACAATAATATAAAATACAAAAGTCTACAACGTCAAAGAAAAGGATGATTCTCGAAATATATATTGCATATATAACTAAATCTAACCTCAAAGAATTTTACATTTACGTACGAAAAAAAAAAAAAAGTCATAACAAATATTGGCCCACTTCAGCTATGAAATTGTAAAGTAGCAAGTAAAGATATAGAGATAACCAAAACCATAAATTATTAATTTGCATCCATTTTTACTGTTGAAGACACCAACTCAAGGTCAACGGAGGACGCAGTGAAAAAGACACCTGATAAAACCAAAGTAAACAAAACCCTTTGTCTTGACTATTGTACTAAGGATTTCAAAAAAACCTTCAACAAAGTTCTCCATAAGTGATCACTAATAAAATTAGTCACATGGTACGGCTGAGAAAATTCTAAAACGGCCTTCCAAGAGAAAACAGCGCGTTATCATTAATGGTAAGTAATTATACGGCGAGATGTTATAAGTGGTGTGCCGCAGGTCTCCTCTGTACTTGGCAGAGTTCTTTTCTATTTTTTGTCATTGATATCAATGAAGGCTTCATCTGCAAAATAAATAGAATTACAGAAGATACGAAACTCGTGGATTAAGTAACTACAACCACAGAAAAAAAAATACAGCTTAATCAGCTGTTCAAAGAGATGGTAGATGAAATTTAATGTTGATGGTCAGTGAAAGAGGATGAAAGCCAAAGCTGGTGGTGAACATTGAAATCCCCTAAAATGAAAGTTTCAGCATAAGGAAATTGAGATAGGATGTACTCAACTTTGGAAGTCAAATAGTCAAAAAAGTTTACATAATCAGAGGAATTAAGTAAGAGATATACTGTACAGCACAGATATATTTAGTTAGCGAGTGACATGGTCTTACCAAGATGGTAGAAAATTCTGAAGATTCAAGATTGTGGGCACGAGAACAAGTAATGTCGTTTCGTACATATACGCAACAGCCAGCTTTGGATTGAAAATGTGAATAGAGAAAGTAGAAGGGAACTGAGAAGGGGCTGCTGTCAGTAGTCACAGACAACTGTGTTTCAGTTAGGAAGAGAAGATGAGGTTTAGTGGAGGAGAGATGGTGTTCCACAGATTGGAAATTAGATCTAAGGCCACGAATGTTGCAGAAATCAAGAGAAGAAAGTATTAGAGGAAGTGTCAAGACACCCAAGGTCGTCAACAGAGGGGCTATCCGACCTGGGGACACTTGTGGTCCCCTCTCCAGATGGGGACTCCGAGGCTGGGTGTGGTGAAGCCATTATAAAACAAAATTGATTTGACGAGTGTAAACGTGTAAGGTGCATGTAGTGTTATGTGATAGTAGTAAAAGTTGTCTTTAGAGGGCAGGCTGCAACTGCTCTCTTGTGTAGATGAGACACTAAGGGAACCGGGAGGAGAGGACACGGGGAATCACTAAAGCCCCGTGTACACTATGGCTTGTGCGCCGACCTCTGACTAGACTCAGTGAGGGGTTTTGGGGGGCTTGTGGACATCCAAGACAATAGAGTTCCGCGCGCTGCGCCCGCTACCGTCACGGCACCAGTCTACCTGTATTAGATTACCTGCGTTGGAAGTATAGGAAAGGTAGAGGAAAGTGGAGAGAGAGAGAGAGAGAGAGAGAGAGAGAGAGAGAGAGAGAGAGAGAGAGAGAGAGAGAGAGAGAGAGAGACCTGTAGTTCACTATTAGTAGTTCATCTAGATTTGAAGTGGAATCTCGAGGTGTATCTCCATCACCAAGGAAAGCCAAGGCGTGGTAGCACCATAGTCTGGGTAGATACAGATCGTCTGTACCTGCTCCTGACTTCTGCGATGTCTTCATCTCCTTCACCTCTCGGCGATATTGACCTCTCAATGTATGGAGTTTCTTCATAATCATGTCTGGTGTTACTACACAATTTATTGTATTCGTGAGTTGTTTTGGTAGTGTATTAAGACTTACACTTCTCACTGTCTTATTTTTATAGTTTTTGCTTCGTACTTGCTACAAGTCAATGAACTGTTTAGTGTTCAAGCGCGTCCATTCAAAGTTCTGTTCAGCTATGGTCGGATAGAGCGAGAGAGCAGCGTCTTCCTCCTGTATTTGAATAGCAAGCAACTGGCGGGCCTTGCGCGGGACTCACTCGTACACACTCGTATGGAATGCCCACTGCCAGACTCAGGTCAAACGCGAAACCACCCGCTAATCGCTCCATAAATGGGTATGGGGCTCGTGAGTAGATTCAGAGGTCGCCGCACAAGCCATAGTGTTTACGGGCCTTAAGTCTGCAGCACCGCTTACATCCCCGTAATTACCTCACCTAGAGTATTTCACCGGGCTGCAGGTGTCCACTGCCTACTCCATATATACTGTTAGTAAAGACCTCAAACATAGTAAATATTATTCAGACGTTGTTAAGACAGATAACATCCAAGTCGGCTTCTTTTGTAATTTTTCTATAATGGAATCGTGAATATATGGAAGTTTCTATCAACACAAATAGTTAACTGTAATAGGATTGAAAGGTTTAAGGAAGAACTCGATAAATACTTAGTATTAGTTCCCCTAAGACTATTTAATTTTTAGGGAAAAACTTTACAACATTTTTTTTGTAATTGCCGGTAATTATGACTGCTTTTTTTTCACTTTCCAATACAAATTTCTTTCTTGTTCATACTATTTGGTATCGCTTCCTCTTCCATACAGCTTCGGCTGGAGGGAAAGGTGGGTGGGGAGGATGCTTCCACTTTGCAGTCTCTAACGTATAAATACTACAGTAGTAGAGTGTAGACACACGGACAAAACAGTGATGTCCAGTAGCACTGGTGCTGTTACTTCTTTGTTTGTACTTTTTTGAACTCCTGTTTCTTAATTAAGGGATCACTAATATATCATCTTATCAGTCATTCTTTATTTTTATTCAGAAAAACAAGACTGAGCTTGCCATGTGGACGATAATAAATAGTGTTCCGCCGCTGAATGTAAGGAAGGGTTTTCCTGCCTGCGATGGGAAGGCAAGGGAGGCGTGAAGGCAGGGCGACGGTGAGGCTTGCTGGCTTCCATGATCGCGGATGGATGAGTGGGTGGTTAGTGGATGAAGGTGTCTGTACGCTGGTAAGGCAGCGGCGGGGCCACGGGCAGCACGTCACCTTCAGGTTGGTAACCGCCGGCGCCGGAGATGAAGGAGATGGCGACGGGCGAGCCGTCGGGGCTGGTATAGCTGTGGGACATGAGGGGAGAGGGTTAGTGTGGCGGCCATGATGCAGTGTTACTATGAGGGTGACAGCTAAATGAAAAGAAGGAACACTGGCACTTACTGCTGGCCTTCCTTCCCTCCCTCCCTCCTTCTGTGTTCCTTTCCTCCAAATCTCACCATTCCCCTTGTCCCACTGTCTCACCTGAAGGCACCCGAGTTCTCCTGACCGTCAGCCTGACGCCCCGCTTCGCTTCGCACGATGCCGTTGCCAGTCTCGAACTCAAAGGAATACTCCCCAGCGGCGTTCTGGGAGCGGTCGTCCTTGAGAATGGGCACAGGCGTGTTGTAGGATGGCGCTGCTGCAACCACTGTCACCACCACACACACCTGCACAAGAGTAGTAAAGGGAAGAGTTAGTTAATCTTTCACACTAAACATATCACGGGTCTCACCATGGCTTTCACTTCAACCACAGCTGATACTGCTGATCAGCTGTCGCATTCCGACACCGGCTGTCTGGTTACCTTACCCACGCAACTGGACGAACACAACACTACATCGTCACCTTGCACTCTACTGACACACCCTCTACCCACTGAACGTATGTCTTACCAGCCACTTGTTTTGTCGTGGTCCGACTGTTAAGATATTTTTCCTTGTCTGTAGGAGAATGATATACTCCTTATGATTCAAAGAGAACAGTACAGTTTGTAGATGTTAATTCAGATAGGAAGGTGAAGTAAATCATAATTTCAATGAATCAAGAAGTCTTGACAAGTTGTAATGATATTTTACATTAATTTAATTTATAGGAAATAAGAAGGAAAAAGAAAAAATTCCAGTGTTTTGCTTGGGTCACACATAAACACATCCACATATAAACACACACACACACACACACACACACACATTCACACATATATATATATATATATATATATATATATATATATATATATATATATATATAAACACACACACACACACACATACACACACACACACACACACGTTGGCCTGCTACAGGCTGCACTAAGGGCTGCGCCTCCCCAACACCTGAAGGCGATGGGACACTCGCACATGAGCTGCTGAGAGGTATGCAATCACGTGCTCAAGTACATCCTCGGCCCCCAAGGTGCTGCTCCACCGTCACCACACACCACACAGCGCCGGCGGCTGACAAGGTCACACATGAAGTGTGACTGTACTGGACCCACCACACACCACCACCACACACCACCTATCACATAACTAACACGAATTGTTTGAATATTTTCATGTAAAAAAAGAAGTTTTCCATTCCTTACGTTTAGAATTAAGTTATTTCAAATGTATGTTTGCAGCTAAGAGCTACAATTTAAAATAAACTGTATTATTATTATTTTTATTATTATTATCATTGAGCTCACATCCAAACACACACACACACACACACACACACACACACACACACACACACACTCACTCACTCACTCACTCACTCACTCACTCATTTCCTCTCTCTCTCTCTCTCTCTCTCTCTCTCTCTCTCTCTCTCTCTCTCTCTCTCTCTCTCTCTCTCTCTCTCTCTCTCTCTCTCTCTCTCATAACTACTCACAAACAGTAGACGGTACATTATGACTCTTTGGAGGTCTGCGAAGGAGTGTGCAGAGGGCAGGTAGCACCGGCTTTATATACTGTACACCTTCCAGCGCCAGCCTAACCACATTCAACCTCGTACCGTCCCCTTCTCCCTCCACTCATCTCCCGTCCTTGTGGTTGTGATTTGAGCTTGGAGGCAAAACAGAAATCAAGTTATATATATATATATATATATAATATATATATATATATATATATATATATATATATATATATATATATTTATATATATATATATATATTTATATATATATATATATATATATATTATATATATATATATTATATATATATATATTATATATATATATATATATATATATATATATATATATATATATATAGGCGATGGTACAGTGGTCAGCGTTCGGGTATGCGAACTTAGGGTCCCGGGTTCGATCTCCCGACATCCGCTGGCCACTTTTCATTCTTTGGTATTACGGCCGAGTGGCCAAAGACTACCCAAATTGCTGCCATACTGTCCTTAGACAGGACTTACAACGTTAATATGCATCTGAGGCTGTAGCAGTAATAAGCCTCACACGTTTTCAACATACTCAAGAGAGAACGTAAACATTCGAAGCGTCCCTATAAAAATTCTAAAACCTACGCCAAATAACATATATATATATATATATATATATATATATATATATATATATATATATATATATATATATATATATATATATATATATATTATATATATATATATATATATATATATATATATATATATATATATATATATGTGTGTGTGTGTGTGTGTGTGTGTATGTGTGTTACAGTCAGACTGTGAAACTAGTCATTTCGTGAAATGTCTGAACATCTTGTGAAATGACTGATTTGCTCAGTCATTTCATGAAATGTCTAAAATCTTTAGTCTTTTCATGAAGTGACTAAATATTTGGTCAAGTCATTACATGAAATGCCTGTTTGTTTAAGCATGGTACAAAAATCGCTTATTATAAAAAAAACACTTTTATTCATTATAAAAAAGTCATTTAAAAAAAATATATACCGTGACAGTATGTACCATAACAGTATATTATTATTATTTATTTTTGCAACTAAGGTTGTTGTGACATCGACTGTTACACTTAAATTTTGCTTTAAAACATTTATACTTATTTGTACTAAATTTTTTTTTATTATTACTGCACATACACTTGACAAAACCCTGTCCTCCACTGGCTGAACTCTTGAGTGCTTCACGGAGAGATAGACACTTATCTTGACTTGTGTCTTGTGTGGTTAATAGGATTTATGGGCATAAGTCAAATTAATTTCTTGAGTACCTCATATTCTTGAGAATTCCACTCTTGAAAGCTATTCTGTATAAGTCATTTTCATTGCGGTCGACGATGACACCCAAGATGTTACGGGAATCCCCCCTACCCCTGTCTACGGTTGGAATCGAAATCGCAACATTATCTCCAACTTCTCCAGCTTTTAGGTTCACACGACTGCGTTTTACCATTCGTTCTGCCTGTGACACCTGGGAATCTCTAGCTCCTTAACGCTGTTCAACTATATTGTTTTGGCGAGAAGAAAGGGGTGACAAACTTGACAGCTGGTCTCCAGTATCTTGAGGGACACTTTCTTCTCCGTTTTGGTCATCAGGGTGCAGACTTAGGATATTGGACTGGGGCATATCAGGTCCAGATGGTGTTCCAAGAGTCTGAGTACCTCATATTCTTGAGAATTCCACTCTTGAAAGCTATTCTGTATAAGTCATTTTCATTGCGGTCGACGATGACACCCAAGATGTTACGGGAATCCCCCCTACCCCTGTCTACGGTTGGAATCGAAATCGCAACATTATCTCCAACTTCTCCAGCTTTTAGGTTCACACGACTGCGTTTTACCATTCGTTCTGCCTGTGACACCTGGGAATCTCTAGCTCCTTAACGCTGTTCAACTATATTGTTTTGGCGAGAAGAAAGGGGTGACAAACTTGACAGCTGGTCTCCAGTATCTTGAGGGACACTTTCTTCTCCGTTTTGGTCATCAGGGTGCAGACTTAGGATATTGGACTGGGGCATATCAGGTCCAGATGGTGTTCCAAGAGTGTCCGGATGATAGTTGTCAGATGCTTGCTGTTCTGGAGTTTCTGTAGGGGTGTTGAGAGCTGAAAGTAGATCATCCTCTGTTTGAAGTTTCTCAATTATCTCGGAAGGCAGACTAGATGATGTCAACCCAACTTTGGGCTCTGTGCCAAACATTGCAGTGAATGGGGGAGCGCTTTATCCCGGAGTGATAGGCAAAATTTTTCATATTTTGTACAAATCGAAGACCAACTGACCAATCTTGTGTGTTATTGTCTGTCATCCAGACAATAAGCATATCCTTTATATCACTATTAGCTCGTTCGACAGACCCCTGGCTTTGTGGATGCCTTGGTTTCCCTCGCACAAGGGTAAGCTGTGGCCACAATTCTTTTAACTCCTGGATAACAGCTGCTGTGAATTCTGAACCATTGTCACTCTGCAAAATTGCTGGATCACCAAAAAGAAGAAAAATGTCGAGTAATTTAAATGCTACTTCTGCTGCTGTCTTGGAGGTAAGGGGTCGCAAGATGCAAAACTTAGTTAGATGACACTGGTAGACCATAATCCATTTGTAATTTGCCTGAGGTGATGACTGCATGTCTATCAGATCAACTTGACTGCGTGAACCAAAATCTTTGCTCAGAATTGGTTTAACAACAACTCCTTTGGTCATTGGACGTTTCCTTTTCTCCTGGCATGTTACACAGTATGACTTAAGCAATTCTACCGCTTCCCTTGTTATGTTAGCATACTTCACACTGAGGTGCTTCGTCATCCTATCCCGACCACCATGGCCAGTTGCAGTATGTGCTCTCTTTATAACATCGTATGTTTCTTCAATGCTGACATAGTAGATAGGCAATTCTTCTTCAGATTTTCTTTTTTTTATGAACTTTTCAACATCACTGCATTGAAGAACCTTATACTTGTTAAGAATATGATAATCATGACGAGATTTTGAGGCTACATTTTGATCCAGAGTTTTCAAATCTTCAATGGTTTTATGATAAATTTCTTTTGGAGTCATATACTTTAGACATTTTTCATTTTTTGTGTAAAGTTCTTTTGTAAAAATGGCTTCAACCTCCATTGTGACAGCAATTTACACCTGCAACAAAACAATTTACGGTAGGGAAACGGAGAAAGGTAGGGGTGTGAAGGCAGCAAACGATAGTTGGAGTGGTAGAGCATAGCAGCATTTTCTTGTTTCGTTATCATGGAAACTACAATATTAAAATAATGTATATCATATAATTACGTAATAATTGATCAAGACCATAATATGGGTGATGCTAGCCACTACACCCAATGTTCGTCACCTTCACACCCTTACCTTCCTCCACTTAACACCAACACAACACCGGTACACCACTCTGTGACAGACCTTGGTTTTATCAAGACTGGCTTGTGACAGGCTGTATCCCCTTCCGCCGCACACCTCCACTATGAAACTCTTCATTGCTTCATGGATAAGTGGTCATTTGGTCATTTTTTTCGTGAAATGCCCTGGTAGCTACGACACCGCTATAACAAGTGAACAATCAGTAGGTTTGTAATTCATAGGTTTATATTTTTATTGCTTCATGGATAAGTGGTTCATTGACTTTGGTAATTTTTTTCGTAATTTGCTGGTTACTCAAAATGCCGGAATGTTCAACAGTCATGTTGTGTAAAAGAGATGCTCTGCTATCAGACATTTCATGAAATGACGAAAAACGTCAGTCATTTCATGAAAGTACGAGCAGTACCATATAAAACTGTCTTGAGTGCTAGATGCTTTCAGTAGTGACCATCCGTGTTGAAAAATGAGCGGAATTGGCGTTCATTATGTTGAAAATTTGATTTTAAAGAAGCTAGTGGTATACGTATTTGATTTATGAAGTAGAGTACTGATACAGGGTTAAGACAGAGTGGATGTCCTTGACTCTAAAATATCAGGGACAGGTGGTGTGGTTCATCGGAGGAGCTCCAAAAGTCGTTGCCACAGTTTAGTTTATCGTTAGCGGATTTGAAGTGTAAGAAAATGGAAGAAGTCGAAGAGAAAATTCCATACTTTTGCAATCTATGTGATAAGATAAATAAATTACTTAAAAGATACAAAAAACATATTACTTTGGCTTATGGTGAAACTGGTTAAGTGGGAATACTGGTATGTCAGTGAAACCCTTGAAAGCATAGGATGGTGTATTGATGATTGAACAATATTTTATGTAGCAGCACAAAAGATGGTCATTGATGTCGAGCAAAAACATTTATTTGATTAATAGCTCGATTCAAAGCTTCAAATTTGAATCCCCAGCTGAAATAATTGATACAGCCTAGTACTAAAATATCTAATCAATGGAAATAGAAAAGAATGGGGAAAAAAACCAGAATAGCACAATCACCATCAGTCTTATCTGCACTTCCAAGGAGTAACAACCTATAGAGATATTAACGAACTATCAACGACAATTATGAGTGAGGCTCAACTGTAGGAATGTTTAGTGTCAAAAGTTACATCCTATCATTTTAAAGTGTCGGCTAGAATAATATTAGGATCGCAAGGATAAGGAGCAGTAGTCATTATACATGTAGTAATGTAAGTAGTAGTAATAGTAGTAGTAGTAGAAGTAGTAGTAGTAGTAGTAGTAGTAGTAGTAGTAGAGTTGGTTTGCAATCACCGTCCGGCCACTTCAGGGATGATTATTTGCATTATGGTCTAAATCCCGCCGGGCAAACATCTTTTCTCCATTTCAGCTTTTTGTGCCTGGTAATGCAGCTGGCATGCTCCCTTATCTACAAAAAAAAAACCATTCAAGTGACTTGGAAAAGTTTATTTCAGAATGCAAAGAAAACGAGAGACCGGTATTAATTGGATGTAAAGAAAAACATGACGTCGGAGTGTGTTCAATACATTAAAAAAAAATGGATGATGGATTATTATTTATGCACTGAAAGTGGGAAAAGTAGGCAATGTATAATGCAGACAATACGGGCCAAATGACGAGATGAGACAGCAAATCTTAATGGTTGATTTTGTTGTTCTCTCCTTTTTTTTCTCTCTCTCTCTCTCTCTCTCTCTCTCTCTCTCTCTCTCTCTCTCTCTCTCTCTCTCTCTCTCTCTGTGTGTGTGTGGGTGTATTTCTGTGTCCATCTGTGTGTGTGTGTGTGTGTGTGTGTGTGTGTGTGAGTGTGAGTGGGCGCGTTATGAAAAAGTTTTTTCTTACTAAAGATATATATATATATATATATATATATATATATATATATATATATATATATAAACAGTTATTTAAATCCTGTTTTTTAGTTCATCATTTCACTCCGAACATCACAGGTGTAATACCTTTATATTTTGTTCTTTGTTTTATTGTAATTCTTGATTTTTATATTACCAAGTTCACTAAAGTTTAACTCACTATTATTATGAGTTGCGTTTGCCTGTCTTCAAGAAGGAAAAGGAGAGACAGGTTGGGGAAGGAGGAGTTAAAAGAAAACGAGAAGAGAGAATATTTGAGAGGAATGGGCTGGGAAAAAAGTGGGAGCTTCTCTTTTTGGGGAAATATGAAGGACAAACAAGAGTGCCTCAACTGAGAATCATCTCAGTGAGATGGGTTGCCGGTGACCGTGCACTCTTCCTTGGTCGTCCATTAAAAGGCTCACTGTGGGAGGTAATAAAAAGAGATGGTGAATGAATTGATATCCCAGTAAAAAAGAGAAGGAGCAGAAGGATATTGTGAAATAAGTGTCTTCACCAAGGTTTTTCAATAGTCATATCTTATAATAAAGGAAGAATTATGCAATATAATAAAGGAAGAATTATGCAAATGAGTTGAAGGACGGGTGAGTTTTTCAGCAGTGAGTCTCCTGTGGTCAGTGGACTCTTAAATTTGACAGTTGTGCATTTTCCTAAATGTCCAGGACATTTTAGTAAACGTTGAGCACATTTTCGTTTCCCACAAAATTCTCCGCCAATTTTTATCGAAGATAAGGATATTAAAGTCATTCTTCGCTTCCTTTTATTCTTATTGAAAAAAATGTTCTATTGGTTGGCATATCACACCCACCGTTTTCCGTCTGCGTGCTCATACTGACTATTTTCGGTTACAAAGCTGGAAAAATGGTATGGATCTCCCTACCGACTTTGTGTGCTTCTTAGGGTAAACAGTTTTAAGCTTATAAGCATACAAAGAGACAAGTTTCTCAAGTGTTATGTAAGTGAACTTTTTATTTTTAGTTTTGGCATCTTGTTTGGATTAGTGTGTATTCATGTCATTAAAGTTTGTGGACGCGAGCCTAAGGTCTCCTCCCAAAGGGACGGTAGTCTCCTAGTGGAGGTGTCGTCCCCGGAAGAGAGTGCTCGCCTCAGAGCGATCTCCTCTGTCCCTGGAACGCAGGTGGCGTGTACTCCACACGCTACCCTCAACCAGTGTAAGGGGGTCATCTTTTCTCGTGACGTCATGCGCTACTCAAACGAAAAGCTTCTACACGAACTGTTGTAGGAGTTGATCGCCTAAAAAAGAAAGTTGATGGAGTTCTTGTTCCCACCCCTACCCTCTTTCTCACTTTCGACCGACTCAAACTGCCTGAAGTTGTCAAACTGGCGTGGCTCCGCCTCCCAGTAAAAGCATACATACCGTCCCCTAGGCGATGCTATCACTGTCAGGCATTCGGACATGTCAGTCGTTCCTGCCGTAGGTTGCAAGATGGCCTCCCAGCGGTGTGCCCGTCCTGTGGTACAACGGATCACGATGGCACGACCTGCCCTGGTCCTGTCTCCTGTTTTAACTGCCACGGACCTCACCCAGCTTACTCAAAAGACTGCGACCGCTACAGATTTGAGAGGGAAGTACTCTCCATCAGGACCACGGAGAAAATTGATTTTGCCGAGGCAAAGCGTAGAGTCCTTACTACGCATATACGTCCAGGAGTGACTTATGCAAATATGCTGTCCTCTCTTACTAATAGACGTCAACTCCGCAAAACGACTGCTACAGTGCACCAAGTAGCTAAGTCACAAAATGATTCCCATACAAATACTGTTGCTCCTGCTGCTCTGCCCTCTACCTCTATGTCAGAGGAACTCACTTAGGCCCCTACTGCTACGCCATCGCACCATAAGCGTAGCAGAAGTGAGGAATCCCTCGAGGAGGTGCCCCTTCCTAAGGCACGATCGTCCATACCCTCGGGTGGGCCTCGAAGGCCCCCACCAGTATCTGCTTCGGTCGTCACTCCTACCCAGGTGTCGGCTCCGGCGGTCACTCCCACCCCGGTGTCGGCCCCGGTCATCACTCCTACCCTGGTGTCGGCTCCGACCGTCACTCCCACCTCGGTGGCGACTTCGACCAACACTCCTGCCCAGGTGACGGCTCTGGTCGTTACTCCCGCCCCAGTGTCGGCTAAAGGCGTCACTCCCACCCTGGTGTCGGCTCCGGCCGTCACTCCTACCCCCATGTCGGGCCACTGCCATTACACTCTTGAAAAAAATGGGTACCACAGGGATGCTCAAAGAGTATTTCTAGTGATGAAATAGTGGTACCCTTTTCTTACCCAAATAAATCTACCCTTTTTGATAAACGCAAATGTACCCTATTTTCAATTCAAATGTACCTTTTTCAATACCCCCCACCCGCCAACGGTTCTCCCTACACCCCACCCCCCCAGTTCCCCCTATACCGCACCCCCCAACGGTTCCCCCTATACCCCACACCACCACCCACCCACTCCCATACTCCACGAGGATGAACAAGGAAGAAATTACATACACATATTATTATAAATATTTAATTACATAATAATTACAAATACATATAATGATACTTACATAATAATTACATACACTTATATAATAATACACATACATAATCATTACATAAATATTTACACAAAGTACATGTTGAAAAAGATTCCAGACAGTACTCAAATGTGAAAAAACAATTAATAAGAAACACACATATTCGTATACATATTATGTGTGGATCAGAGACGTTGATATGGAACAGAGCATATACATTATCACTGTGCTGCCGTTATTTACATCATAAATTTTAAATCCCCTATATGTTGTGCATAGTAATAACATAGTAATAACATTATAACATCTACAATATGCCTGTGGGCCACCTTAAATGTTACATGAACATACGTTACCCATAATAAGTCGAGTTTCGTCAGCGTATTCGGTGATGGACGTGACTGTGGCCTCAGTTATGATCGGACTGCGGCGCTGTGGCCAAACCAGGGTTCCAATATTTTCGCGCTAACAAATGTTTTATATTTTCATAAGCTATACATTATATTATATGATCTGGATTATTTTTCAGTTGAGTACAAAGGACAAAGAACATGTACATGATGTAATATTTTTTGTATGATGAAATATAGTTACAGATTATGTACAGGTAAACGTTTTTACAAGTCACCAAAAAATTAAAGTCTATGAAAGAAAACTTATTCTGATTCTGAAGGGAAACTAAAACAAATCAGACTTAAATACTAAATATGGCAAAGTAAACACTTAAATGCCCACTATATAATATGGAATAATACAACAAGTAAATAACTTACCACGTTTTAGCTATTGGGCCGTTCTTGTTCCTTGTGGTAGAGGATGTAGGAAAAATGTTATTTTTCTTCATAATATTCATGTGTTTATTCCGCTTCTCTTTTGTCATTTCAAAACTTCTCTGTTACCTTCCAACTCTATTGCAGTGCTTGTAAGTGAACTATATTTCAAATTAGTCACCAGTTTTTGCAGTCGTATGAT
>JAPQNM010000009.1:2811605-2834105 GCA_029783475.1 Metacarcinus magister | reverse complement strand
GAAGGCCAGCAGTAAGTGCCAGTGTTCCTTCTTTTCATTTAGCTGTCACCCTCATAGTAACACTGCATCATGGCCGCCACACTAACCCTCTCCCCTCATGTCCCACAGCTATACCAGCCCCGACGGCTCGCCCGTCGCCATCTCCTTCATCTCCGGCGCCGGCGGTTACCAACCTGAAGGTGACGTGCTGCCCGTGGCCCCGCCGCTGCCTTACCAGCGTACGGACACCTTCATCCACTAACCACCCACTCATCCATCCGCGATCATGGAAGCCAGCAAGCCTCACCGGCCCCGCCCTGCCTTCACGCCTCCCTTGCCTTCCCATCGCAGGCAGGAAAACCCTTCCTTACATTCAGCGGCGGAACACTATTTATTATCGTCCACATGGCAAGCTCAGTCTTGTTTCTCTGAATAAAAATAAAGAATGACTGATAAGATGATATATTAGTGATCCCTTAATTAAGAAACAGGAGTTCAAAAAAGTACAAACAAAGAAGTAACAGCACCAGTGGTACTGGACATCACTGTTTTGTCCGTCTGTCTACACTCTACTACTGTAGTATTTATACGTTAGAGACTGCAAAGTGGAAGCATCCTCCCTACCCACCTTTCCCTCCAGCCGAAGCTTTATGGAAGAGGAAGCGATACCAAATAGTATGAACAAGAAAGAAATTTGTATTGGAAAGTGAAAAAAAAATCTGTCATAATGACCGGCAATTACAAAAAAAAAATGTTGTAAAGTTTTTCCCTAAAAATTAAATACTTTTAGGGGAACTAATACTAAGTATTTATCGAGTTCTTCCTTAAACCTTTCAATCCTATTACAGTTAACTATTTGTGTCGATAGAAACTTCCATATATTCACAATTCCATTACAGAAAACTTACAAAAGAAGCCGACTAGTATGTTATCTGTCTTAACAACGTCTGAATAATATTAACTATGTTTGAGGTCTTTACTAACAGTATATATGGAGTAGGCAGTGGACACCTGCAGCCCGGTGAAATACTCTAGGTGAGGTAATTACGGGGATGTAAGCGGTGCTGCAGACTGAGCTCCTCCCAATTCCCTCTCAACCCACGAATGTTCCACTGTAAAATATTAAAAAATATTAAAATTAACAGTACGTAGTTAGGCCCCTAGAGGAGATCCTCCCAACACCAGTATCCTTCTTGCTCTTGCCCTGCCTACACTCTAAAAAATGAAGGGTTCTAAAAGGATAGATTTACTACGATGGGGTAGATCTTCATACATCTATCCTATTCTTCAACCGAAGGGGTAGAATGACTCAAATCTATCTTTTTACAGGTCCTGAAAAAGGTATTTTTGATTCATTCTACCTTTTCAGGCTATAGGGGTACATTTGTGGAGTCATAAGTAAAATAAGTCTGATTTCATGTAGATGCAAATAAAGATCTGTGCTTAGTGAAATGATAAGGCAATGTTTTGGAATAGGTAAACACTTCAAATATACGTAATGCGTTAGATATATGTGTATTATTTAATAATACAAAACTATTATTTCAAGTGATTTCTGGCAACTATTCGTACTACAGTTGTCATTTAGCTTTTTATGGTGGCAATTTCAAGTCATGCATCTCGGTCTAAATCATACGACTGCAAAAACTGGTGACTAATTTGAAATATAGTTCACTTACAAGCACTGCAATAGAGTTGGAAGGTAACAGAGAAGTTTTGAAATGACGTAAGAGAAGCGGAATAAACACATGAATATTATGAAGAAAAATAACATTTTTCCTACATCATCTACCACAAGGAACAAGAACGGCCCAATAGCTAAAACGTGGTAAGTTATTTACTTGTTGTATTATTCCATATTATATAGTGGGCATTTAAGTGTTTACTTTGCCATATTTAGTATTTAAGTCTGATTTATTTTAGTTTCCCTTCAGAATCAGAATACGTTTTCTTTCATAGACTTAAATTTTTTGGTGACTTGTAAAAACGTTTACCTGTACATAATCTGTAACTATATTTCATCATACAAAAAATATTACATCATGTACATGTTCTTTGTCCTTTGTACTCAACTGAAAAATAATCCAGATCATATAATATAATGTATAGCTTATGAAAATATAAAACATTTGTTAGCGCGAAAATATTGGAACCCTGGTTTGGCCACAGCGCCGCAGTCCGATCATAACTGAGGCCACAGTCACGTCCATCACCGAATACGCTGACGAAACTCGACTTATTATGGGTAACGTATGTTCATGTAACATTTAAGGTGGCCCACAGGCATATTGTAGATGTTATAATGTTATTACTATGTTATTACTATGCACAACATATAGGGGATTTAAAATTTATGATGTAAATAACGGCAGCACAGTGATAATGTATATGCTCTGTTCCATATCAACGTCTCTGATCCACACATAATATGTATACGAATATGTGTGTTTCTTATTAATTGTTTTTTCACATTTGAGTACTGTCTGGAATCTTTTTCAACATGTACTTTGTGTAAATATTTATGTAATGATTATGTATGTGTATTATTATATAAGTGTATGTAATTATTATGTAAGTATCATTATATGTATTTGTAATTATGTAATTAAATATTTATAATAATATGTGTATGTAATTTCTTCCTTGTTCATCCTCGTGGAGTATGGGAGTGGGTGGGTGGTGGTGTGGGGTATAGGGGGAACCGTTGGGGGGTGCGGTATAGGGAATTGGGGGGTGGGGTGTAGGGAGAACCGTTGGCGGATAGGGGGTATTGAAAAAGGTACATTTGAATTGAAAATAGGGTACATTTGCGTTTATCAAAAAGGGTAGATTTATTTGGGTAAGAAAAGGGTACCACTATTTCATCACTAGAAATACTCTTTGAGCATCCCTGTGGTACCCATTTTTTTCAAGAGTGTAATGGCAGTGGCCCGACATGGGGGTAGGAGTGACGGCCGGAGCCGACACCAGGGTGGGAGTGACGCCTTTAGCCGACACTGGGGCGGGAGTAACGACCAGAGCCGTCACCTGGGCAGGAGTGTTGGTCGAAGTCGCCACCGAGGTGGGAGTGACGGTCGGAGCCGACACCAGGGTAGGAGTGATGACCGGGGCCGACACCGGGGTGGGAGTGACCGCCGGAGCCGACACCTGGGTAGGAGTGATGACCGGGGCCGACACCGGGGTGGGAGTGACCGCCGGAGCCGACACCTGGGTAGGAGTGACGACCGAAGCAGATACTGGTGGGGGCCTTCGAGGCCCACCCGAGGGTATGGACGATCGTGCCTTAGGAAGGGGCACCTCCTCGAGGGATTCTTCACTTCTGCTACGCTTATGGTGCGATGGCGTAGCAGTAGGGGCCTAAGTGAGTTCCTCTGACATAGAGGTAGAGGGCAGAGCAGCAGGAGCAACAGTATTTGTATGGGAATCATTTTGTGGCTTAGCCACTTGGTGCACTGTAGCAGTCGTTTTGCGGAGTTGACGTCTATTAGTAAGAGAGGACAGCATGTAGCATTGGGTGCTTGGGAGTGTTTGTAGCTAGTTGGTCCACTGGAGAATGAGAAAACTCAGATCCAGTTAAGGTTATTTTATTGACAAAATATAGAGACTGTAGGTAACAATTGCTGAAGAGTTGATGAACATGGTTTTTGAATATGCGCACTGTTTGTGGACAGTGCGCTGGTCAGCAGCACAACAAATTATATAATAATATAATAAAAAGAAAAACATAAATAAAGAACATATAATGAGTATTGAAAAATACAATAAAAATAAAGTTATAATAGTATGTGGTGGAGCAACACATTCTCACCAGAGCTGCTAACGGCACGTTCTCTATGGTGTATTTGGGAGACTGCTACAATACTCCCCCCCTAGTGACGAGGAAGGGAGGAATGATGTCATGCTGTGGATGCTTGTTTGCCTGGGAAGAGTTCTCGCGTTGGGCGGAGGCTGGTGATTGACCGTTCGACTGCGGGTGGTAGCTGGGAGTCCTGTAGCGGCGGTTGCCGAGAGGATGTAGCGATAACCGGCAGTGTGGCAGAGGGGCCGACGAGGTCAAGTGCCGAATCACCATGGAGGCTTGACAGTCGGTGCCAGTGTCGGTCCAGGTGAAGTCCCCCCAGATGTGCCGTGAAGCTCAGATGCCAGGGTGAGGGGTCGTGAAGCTGATGAAAAGAGATGATTTGCATCTGTAGTTTCATCAGCATAGAGCGACCATGATGCCTGGGAGTGTAAGAAGACGACACGGCAGTGGAAGAGGGCGTCTGCTGGAGCGTTGTCTGCACCGTACTGTACTATCCACGGGCGAGTAGAGTAATCCACAGGGCGATGAGTAATCCACAGGGTGATGAATAATCCACAGGGCGGTGAGTGGCGATGAAGATCACTTTAACGCCGCGAGGCGGGGGGTAGGGGTTGAACATGACGCGAGAAGGCGTCAGAGGGTGTAGAGTGCGTGTGAGGCGGCTGAAGACGCAGTAAGGCGTCTGAGGGGGCAGGGCATAAGGCCGTGCCGATGACGCAGTGAGGGCGTCTGAGGGGGTAGAGGCCGCGCATGCGTGCGCATTAGGCCGCTGAAGACGCAATGAAGGCGTCTGAGGGGCACAGAAGGTGCCAGGGTGGGTGGGAGGGGGAACCTTACAAGTGACAGCTACACAAGTGTGTAGAATTTTCCCGTCCGTCGGCTCATTCTCACGAACCCCATAATGGAGGTGAGACTTTTTGCCTTGGGAGTGTGAAAGCGAATGAATCTGTAAGACCCAGGCCTTCACACTAGGAACATGTGCTCTTTGTTCAGCACAGGCAGTATGTCACTGTTTGACCATAGCTCACTCTTGGGTCACCAATTGTAACATTGGTAGCTTGTGAGTGTTTGTAGCTAGTTGGTCCACTGGAGAATGAGAAAACTCAGATCCAGTTAAGGTTATTTTATTGACAAAATATAGAGACTGTAGGTAACAATTGCTGAAGAGTTGATGAACATGGTTTTTGAATATGCGCACTGTTTGTGGACAGTGCGCTGGTCAGCAGCACAACAAATTATATAATAATATAATAAAAAGAAAAACATAAATAAAGAACATATAATGAGTATTGAAAAATACAATAAAAATAAAGTTATAATAGTATGTGGTGGAGCAACACATTCTCACCAGAGCTGCTAACGGCACGTTCTCTATGGTGTATTTGGGAGACTGCTACAAGCATATTTGCATAAGTCACTCCTGGACGTATATGCGTAGTAAGGACTCTACGCTTTGCCTCGGCAAAATCAATTTTCTCCGTGGTCCTGATGGAGAGTACTTCCCTCTCAAATCTGTAGCGGTCGCAGTCTTTTGAGTAAGCTGGGTGAGGTCCGTGGCAGTTAAAACAGGAGACAGGACCAGGGCAGGTCGTGCCATCGTGATCCGTTGTACCACAGGACGGGCACACCGCTGGGAGGCCATCTTGCAACCTACGGCAGGAACGACTGACATGTCCGAATGCCTGACAGTGATAGCATCGCCTAGGGGACGGTATGTATGCTTTTACTGGGAGGCGGAGCCACGCCAGTTTGACAACTTCAGGCAGTTTGAGTCGGTCGAAAGTGAGAAAGAGGGTAGGGGTGGGAACAAGAACTCCATCAACTTTCTTTTTTAGGCGATCAACTCCTACAACAGTTCATGTAGAAGCTTTTCGTTTGAGTAGCGCATGACGTCACGAGAAAAGATGACCCCCTTACACTGGTTGAGGGTAGCGTGTGGAGTACACGCCACCTGCGTTCCAGGGACAGAGGAGATCGCTCTGAGGCGAGCACTCTCTTCCGGGGACGACACCTCCACTAGGAGACTACCATCCCTTTGGGAGGAGACCTTAGGCTCGCGTCCACAAACTTTAATGACATGAATACACACTAATCCAAACAAGATGCCAAAACTAAAAATAAAAAGTTCACTTACATAACACTTGAGAAACTTGTCTCTTTGTATGCTTATAAGCTTAAAACTGTTTACCCTAAGAAGCACACAAAGTCGGTAGGGAGATCCATACCATTTTTCCAGCTTTGTAACCGAAAATAGTCAGTATGAGCACGCAGACGGAAAACGGTGGGTGTGATATGCCAACCAATAGAACATTTTTTTCAATAAGAATAAAAGGAAGCGAAGAATGACTTTAATATCCTTATCTTCGATAAAAATTGGCGGAGAATTTTGTGGGAAACGAAAATGTGCTCAACGTTTACTAAAATGTCCTGGACATTTAGGAAAATGCACAACTGTCAAATTTAAGAGTCCACTGACCACAGGAGACTCACTGCTGAAAAACTCACCCGTCCTTCAACTCATTTGCATAATTCTTCCTTTATTATATTGCATAATTCTTCCTTTATTATAAGATATGACTATTGAAAAACCTTGGTGAAGACACTTATTTCACAATATCCTTCTGCTCCTTCTCTTTTTTACTGGGATATCAATTCATTCACCATCTCTTTTTATTACCTCCCACAGTGAGCCTTTTAATGGACGACCAAGGAAGAGTGCACGGTCACCGGCAACCCATCTCATTGAGATGATTCTCAGTTGAGGCACTCTTGTTTGTCCTTCATATTTCCCCAAAAAGAGAAGCTCCCACTTTTTTCCCAGCCCATTCCTCTCAAATATTCTCTCTTCTCGTTTTCTTTTAACTCCTCCTTCCCCAACCTGTCTCTCCTTTTCCTTCTTGAAGACAGGCAAACGCAACTCATAATAATAGTGAGTTAAACTTTAGTGAACTTGGTAATATAAAAATCAAGAATTACAATAAAACAAAGAACAAAATATAAAGGTATTACACCTGTGATGTTCGGAGTGAAATGATGAACTAAAAAACAGGATTTAAATAACTGTTTATATATATATATATATATATATATCTTTAGTAAGAAAAAACTTTTTCATAACGCGCCCACTCACACTCACACACACACACACACACACACACACACACAGATGGACACAGAAATACACCCACACACACACACAGAGAGAGAGAGAGAGAGAGAGAGAGAGGAGAGAACAACAAAATCAACCATTAAGATTTGCTGTCTCACCTCGTCATTTGGCCCGTATTGTCTGCATTATACATTGCCTACTTTTCCCACTTTCAGTGCATAAATAATAATCCATCATCCATTTTTTTTTAATGTATTGAACACACTCCGACGTCAT
Organism: Metacarcinus magister; assembly: GCA_029783475.1. NCBI lineage: Eukaryota > Metazoa > Arthropoda > Malacostraca > Decapoda > Cancridae > Metacarcinus > Metacarcinus magister. Next base: position 2,826,939 of record JAPQNM010000009.1, on the reverse strand, counting down.
GTTTTTCTTTACATCCAATTAATACCGGTCTCTCGTTTTCTTTGCATTCTGAAATAAACTTTTCCAAGTCACTTGAATGGTTTTTTTTTTGTAGATAAGGGAGCATGCCAGCTGCATTACCAGGCACAAAAAGCTGAAATGGAGAAAAGATGTTTGCCCGGCGGGATTTAGACCATAATGCAAATAATCATCCCTGAAGTGGCCGGACGGTGATTGCAAACCAACTCTACTACTACTACTACTACTACTACTACTACTACTTCTACTACTACTACTATTACTACTACTTACATTACTACATGTATAATGACTACTGCTCCTTATCCTTGCGATCCTAATATTATTCTAGCCGACACTTTAAAATGATAGGATGTAACTTTTGACACTAAACATTCCTACAGTTGAGCCTCACTCATAATTGTCGTTGATAGTTCGTTAATATCTCTATAGGTTGTTACTCCTTGGAAGTGCAGATAAGACTGATGGTGATTGTGCTATTCTGGTTTTTTTCCCCATTCTTTTCTATTTCCATTGATTAGATATTTTAGTACTAGGCTGTATCAATTATTTCAGCTGGGGATTCAAATTTGAAGCTTTGAATCGAGCTATTAATCAAATAAATGTTTTTGCTCGACATCAATGACCATCTTTTGTGCTGCTACATAAAATATTGTTCAATCATCAATACACCATCCTATGCTTTCAAGGGTTTCACTGACATACCAGTATTCCCACTTAACCAGTTTCACCATAAGCCAAAGTAATATGTTTTTTGTATCTTTTAAGTAATTTATTTATCTTATCACATAGATTGCAAAAGTATGGAATTTTCTCTTCGACTTCTTCCATTTTCTTACACTTCAAATCCGCTAACGATAAACTAAACTGTGGCAACGACTTTTGGAGCTCCTCCGATGAACCACACCACCTGTCCCTGATATTTTAGAGTCAAGGACATCCACTCTGTCTTAACCCTGTATCAGTACTCTACTTCATAAATCAAATACGTATACCACTAGCTTCTTTAAAATCAAATTTTCAACATAATGAACGCCAATTCCGCTCATTTTTCAACACGGATGGTCACTACTGAAAGCATCTAGCACTCAAGACAGTTTTATATGGTACTGCTCGTACTTTCATGAAATGACTGACGTTTTTCGTCATTTCATGAAATGTCTGATAGCAGAGCATCTCTTTTACACAACATGACTGTTGAACATTCCGGCATTTTGAGTAACCAGCAAATTACGAAAAAAATTACCAAAGTCAATGAACCACTTATCCATGAAGCAATAAAAATATAAACCTATGAATTACAAACCTACTGATTGTTCACTTGTTATAGCGGTGTCGTAGCTACCAGGGCATTTCACGAAAAAAATGACCAAATGACCACTTATCCATGAAGCAATGAAGAGTTTCATAGTGGAGGTGTGGGGGGGGGAGGCGGAGCGGCGGAAGGGGATACAGCCTGTCACAAGCCAGTCTTGATAAAACCAAGGTCTGTCACAGAGTGGTGTACCGGTGTTGTGTTGGTGTTAAGTGGAGGAAGGTAAGGGTGTGAAGGTGACGAACATTGGGTGTAGTGGCTAGCATCACCCATATTATGGTCTTGATCAATTATTACGTAATTATATGATATACATTATTTTAATATTGTAGTTTCCATGATAACGAAACAAGAAAATGCTGCTATGCTCTACCACTCCAACTATCGTTTGCTGCCTTCACACCCCTACCTTTCTCCGTTTCCCTACCGTAAATTGTTTTGTTGCAGGTGTAAATTGCTGTCACAATGGAGGTTGAAGCCATTTTTACAAAAGAACTTTACACAAAAAATGAAAAATGTCTAAAGTATATGACTCCAAAAGAAATTTATCATAAAACCATTGAAGATTTGAAAACTCTGGATCAAAATGTAGCCTCAAAATCTCGTCATGATTATCATATTCTTAACAAGTATAAGGTTCTTCAATGCAGTGATGTTGAAAAGTTCATAAAAAAAAGAAAATCTGAAGAAGAATTGCCTATCTACTATGTCAGCATTGAAGAAACATACGATGTTATAAAGAGAGCACATACTGCAACTGGCCATGGTGGTCGGGATAGGATGACGAAGCACCTCAGTGTGAAGTATGCTAACATAACAAGGGAAGCGGTAGAATTGCTTAAGTCATACTGTGTAACATGCCAGGAGAAAAGGAAACGTCCAATGACCAAAGGAGTTGTTGTTAAACCAATTCTGAGCAAAGATTTTGGTTCACGCAGTCAAGTTGATCTGATAGACATGCAGTCATCACCTCAGGCAAATTACAAATGGATTATGGTCTACCAGTGTCATCTAACTAAGTTTTGCATCTTGCGACCCCTTACCTCCAAGACAGCAGCAGAAGTAGCATTTAAATTACTCGACATTTTTCTTCTTTTTGGTGATCCAGCAATTTTGCAGAGTGACAATGGTTCAGAATTCACAGCAGCTGTTATCCAGGAGTTAAAAGAATTGTGGCCACAGCTTACCCTTGTGCGAGGGAAACCAAGGCATCCACAAAGCCAGGGGTCTGTCGAACGAGCTAATAGTGATATAAAGGATATGCTTATTGTCTGGATGACAGACAATAACACACAAGATTGGTCAGTTGGTCTTCGATTTGTACAAAATATGAAAAATTTTGCCTATCACTCCGGGATAAAGCGCTCCCCCATTCACTGCAATGTTTGGCACAGAGCCCAAAGTTGGGTTGACATCATCTAGTCTGCCTTCCGAGATAATTGAGAAACTTCAAACAGAGGATGATCTACTTTCAGCTCTCAACACCTGTCAGGGCCGAGGTGACTACCAATTAATATTATCTTAATGCGCCCCATAAATCCTATTTAACCCCACAAGACGCACAAGTCCAGATAATGTTCCCTAATCTCCTCCGTAAGCACTCAAAGATTTCAGAAACTACGTGAGGAAGCCGGGTTTTGTGGCTCAAGTGTATTGCAGAACGCAGTAAATAGATAAAAAAAAATTTAGTAACCAATAAGTATAATGTTTTAAAGCAAAATGGTTAAGTGTAACGTCGATGTCACAACAACCCTTAGTTGCAAGAAATAATAATTAATAATCTACTGATTATGGATACATACTGTCACGGTATATATTTTATTTTAAATGTACTTTTTATAATGAATAAAGTGTTTTTTTTATATAGCGATTTTTAGACCATGCTTCAACAAACAGGCATTTCATGAATGACTTGACCAAATATTTAGTCACTATCATGACAAATGACGAAAGATTTTATGAGACACATTTTCATGAATGACTGAGTCAAACTCAGTCTTTTCCCAAGATGTTTCCAGACATGTCACGAAATGACTAGTTTCACAGTCTGACTGTAACACACAGACACACACACACACACACACACACTATATAGATATAGAATATATATATATAGTATAGATATCTATATATATATATATAATATGTATATATATATATATAGTATATATATATATATGATATATAAGTATATATATATATATATATATATCTATATACTATATAGTTTAATTGCGTAGGTTTAGAATTTTTCTAGGGCGCTTCGATGTGACGTTCTCTCTTGAGTATGTTGAAAACGTGTGAAGGGCTTCTATAAATACTGCTACAAGCCCGGGATCACGATGCCATATTGTATGATACGTTGTAAGTCCTGTCTAAGACAGTATGGCAGCAATTTGGGGTAGTCTTTGGCCACCACGACTCGGTGGCCGTAATACCCATCAAGAATGACACGTGGCCAGGGCGCAATAGTCGGAGATTCGACTCCGGGGCCCCTAGTTCGCATAACCCAACGCTGCACCCGACTGTTACAATGCGCCTATATCTATATAGATATATATATATATATTGATATATATAAAATATATATATATATATTATAGAGATAGATATATCATATGTTTATAAAATATTCTATGATATATAAATATATATATTATATTATATATATATAGATAATATATATATATTATATATATATTCTACTTGATTTCTGTTTTGCCTCCACGCTCACAATCACCCACAAGGCGGGGACGGAGTGGGGGGGAGGGGACGGTACGAACATGTTGAACTGTTGTTAGGCTGGCGCTGGAAGGTGTTATCATTAATATACAGGCCGGGGGTGCTACCTGCCCCTCTTGCCACACTCCTTCGCATACCCCGGCAAGATGTCATATGTACGCGTCATGCACTGTTATGTGAGTTTTATGAAGAGAGTGAAGAGAGAGAAGAGAGAGAGAGAGAGAGGAGAGAGAGAGGAGAGAGGTAGATAGAGAGAAGCGAGCGAGAGAGAGAAGAGAGGAAATGAAGTGATTAGGTGAGTGAGTGAGTGAGTGTGTGTGTGTGTAGTGTGTTGTGTTTTGGTGTGCTGTGGGTGTGTTGTGTGTGTGTTTGGATGTGAGCTCATGATAAAATAATAAACTACAAATAATACAGTTTATTTTAATTGTCTCTTCGCTGCAAACATACTTTGACATACACTTAATCTAAAACGTAGGAATGGCAAACTTCTTTGGTTTTTTTACTGAAAATATCAAACAATTCGTGTTAGTATGTTATAAGTGTGGTGTGGGTGGTGGGTGTGTGGTGGTCCAGGTACAGTCACACTTCCTGTGTGACCCTTGGTCAGCCGTCCGGCGCGTGTGGTGTGTTGTGACGTCGTGGAGCAGCACTCTTGGGGCCGAGGATGTACTTGATCAGGTGATTGTGATACCTCTCAGCACTCAATGTGGCGAGTGTCCCATCAGCCTTCAGTTGTTGGTCTGGAGGCGACCCTAGTGCAGGCCTGTAGCAGGCAACGTGTGTGTTTGTGTGTGTGATGTGTGTGGTGTGGCGTGTGTTTATATTTTTATATATATATATTATATATATATATAATATATTATATTGTATGTGTGAATGTGTGTGGGTGTGTGTGTGTGTTTATATGTGGATGTGTTTATGTGTGACCAAGCAAAACACTCGGAATTTTTTCTTTTTCCTTCTTATTTCCTATAAATTAAATTTAATGTAAATAATCATTACAACTTGTCCAAGACTTGTTGATTATTAAATTTGATTTACTTCACCTGCTTCTGCTTAACCTCTACAAACTGTACGGTTCACTTTGAATCATAATGAGTATATCTATCTCCTACAGAACAAGGAAAAGTATCTTAACATCGGAACCACGACAAAAACAAGGTGGGCTGGTAAGACATACGTTCAGTGGGTAGAGGTGTGCAGTAGAGTGCGGTGACGATGTAGTGTTGTGTTCGTCCAGTTGCGTGGGTAAAGTAACCAGTACAGCCGTTGTCGGAAATGCTGACAAGCTGATCAGCAGTATCAGCTGTGGTTGAAGTGAAGCAGGGTTAACCCGTGATAATAGTTAGTGTAAGATTAACTAACTTTCCATTTACGAATCTCTTGTGCAGGTGTGTGTGGGTGGTTGTGTGACAGTGGGTTGCAGCACACAGCGCCATCCTACAACAGCCTGTGTGCGCGCATTCTCAAGGACGCCCGCTCCCAGAACGCGCTGGGAGTATCTTGAGTTCGGACTGAGCACCGGCATCGTGCGAAGCGAAGCGGGGCGTCCGCTGACGGTCAGCGAGAACTCGGGTTCCTCAGTGAGACAGTGGGAGCAGGGGAATGGTGAGATTTTGAGAGGAAAGTAACACAGAGGAGGAGGGAGGGAAGGAGCCAGCAGTTAAGTGCCGAGTGTTTTCGCTTCTTTCATTTAGCTGTCACCCTCATAGTAACACTGCATCATGGGCCGCCACACTACCCTCTCAAAAGCCCTCATTCCCACAGCATACCAGCCCCGACGGCCTCGCCGTCGCCATCTCCTTCATCTCTGCCTCTCCGGCGGCCGGGCGTTAGCAACCTGTAAGTTGACGTCTGCCCGTGGCCCCGCCGCTGCCAAATTTACCAGCGTACAGAACAGCCTTCATCCACATAACCAGCCCGCCGGCCACCCACATCATCCCACCAAGCGATCATTGGCAGCCATCAGCCTCACCCGGCCCCGCCCTGCCGTCACGTCCTGCCCTTGCCTTCCCATTCGGCATGCAGAAACCCTTCCTTACATTCGCGGCGGAACACTATTTATTATCTCGCACATGGCAAAAATAGCGTCAGTCTTTTTTCTGATAAAATGAAGTAATGGTACTGTGATAAGATGATATATTCAGTGATCCCTAATCAAGAACAGGAGTTCAAAAAAGTAAAACACAAACAAAGAGTATGGCAGCACCAGGCTACTGGACATGCACTGTTTTGTCCGTGTGTCTACACTCTATCTACTGTGTAATTTGATACGTTAGAGACTGGAAATGGAAAGCATCCTCCCCACGCACCTTTCCTCCCAGCCTGAAGCGGTAATGTAAGAGGAAGCGATACCAATATATTAACAATAAAGAAATTTTGTATTGGAAAGTGAAAAAAAATCAGTCATAATTAGCTGAATTTAACAAAAAAAATGTGTAAAGTTTTTACCCTAAAAAATTAAAGTAGTCTTAGGGAACTAATACTAAGTATTTATCGGTTCGTTCTCTTAAAAACCTTTCAATCCTATTACAGGTTCAACTATTTGTGTTATAGAAAGCTTCCACATATTCACGATTTCCATTATAAAAAATTACAAAGAAGCCGACTTGGATGTTATCTGTCATTAACAACGTCTGAATAATATTACTATGGTTGAGGTCTTACTCATTATATATGGAGTAGGCAGTGTGTGACACTGCAGCCCGGTGAATACTCTGAGTGAGGTAATTACGGGGATGTAAGTCGGTGGCTGCAGACTTAAGGCCCGTCACCCCTATGGCTTGTGCTGCGACCTCTGAATCTACTCACGAGCGCGCCATAGGGTTACCCATTTATGGAGCGATTAGGCGGGTGGGTTTCCGTTTGACACCGCGATCTGGCAGTGGCATTCCATACGATGTGTGTACTAGTGAGTCGCCGCGCAAGGCCCGACCATTTGCTTGCTCTTCAAAATACAGAGGAAGACTCTGCTCTCCTCATCGCTCTATCCGACTAATAGGCTGAACAGAACTTGAATGGGACGCGCGTAGACCACTAACAGTTCATTGTCTTTTAGGAAGTACGAAGCAAAAACCATAAAAATAGACGGTGAGAAGTGTAAGTCTTAATACACTACCAAACAACTCACGAATACAATCATTGTGTAGTAACACCAATAACATGATTATATGAATGAGAACTCCATACATTGAGAGGTCATATCGCGAGAGGTGAAGGTAGATGAAGACATCGCCAGAAGTCAGTGAGTGGGGGGCGGTACAGACGATCTTTACTACCCAGACTATGGGTGGGCTACTCACGCTTGGCTTTCGCTTGGTGATGGAGATACACTCGAGATTCACTTCAAAATCTAGAGGAAAACTAGCTAATAGTGAACTACAGGTCTTCTCTCTCTCTCTCTCGTCTCGTCTTGCCATCTCGCTCTCTCTTTCCTCTCTCTCGTCGCCACTTTTCTCTACCTTTCTATTACTTTTCCAACGCAGGTAATCTAATACAGGTAGACTGGTGGCCGTGACGTAGCGGGCGCGCGCGCGAACTCTATTGTCTTGGATTGTCCACAAACGAATCCCCGCCAAACCCCTCACTGAGTCTGTAGTCAGACAGTCGGCGCACAAGCCATAGTGTACACGGGCTTTAAGTGATTCCTCCGTGTCCTCATCCTCCCGGTTCCGCTTAGTGTCTCATCTACACAAGAGAGGCAGCTTTGTCAGCCTTCCCTCTAAAGACTTTTACTACTATCACATAACCTACATGTCACCTTACACGTTTACACTCGTCAAAAATCAATTTTGTTTTATAATGGCTTCACACACATCCACACACCCAGTCCTCGGAGTCCCCATTCTGGAGAGTGGACCCACAAGTGTGTCCCCCAGTGCGGATAGCCCCTCTGTTGACGACCTTGGGTTCTTAGACACTTCTGCTCTAATACTTTCTTCTGCAGTTGATTTCTGTGCTCAACATTCAGGGCTCTTAGATCTAATTTCCAATCTGTGGAACAACCATCTCTCCTCCACTAAGACCTCATCTTCTCTTCCTAACTGAAACACAGTTGTCTTTGACTTAACTGACCATAGCCCCTTCTCAGTTCCTTCTACGTCTCTATTCACATTTTCAACTCCAAACTGGCTGTTAGCGTAATATTACGAAACGACATTACTTGTTCTCGGTGCCCACAATCTTGCATCTTCAGATTTTCCTACCATCTTGGTAAGACCAAGTCACTCGCTAACTAAATGATAGCTGTGCTGTAGCAGTATATCCAAATCACATCTACTTAATTCTCACAACAACTGATTATGTAAACTTTTTTTGACTATTTGACTTCCAAAGTTGAGTACATCCTATCTCAATTTTTTCCTTAGCTGAAAGCTTTCATTTTAGTGGGATTCAATGTTGCACCACCAGCTTTTGTCTTTCAATCCTCTTTCACTTGAACCCCACACATTAAAATTTCATCTACCACTCTTTGAACAGCTGATTAATGAACTGTATTTTTTTTGTTCTGTGGTTGTAGTTACTTAATCCACGAGTTTCGTATCTTCTGGTAATTCTTTTATTTTGCAGATGAAGCCTTCATTGATATCAATGACAAAATAGAAAAGAACTCTGCCAAGACAGGGAGAACCATGCGGGCACACCACTTATAACATCTAACGGCCGTATAATTACTTACCTATTAATGAATAAACGCGCTGTTTTCTCGCCCCTCCCTTGAAGGCCGTTTGGTAGAGAACTTTTCTCAGCCGTACTCATGTGACTATTTTATTAGTATCCTTATGGGAACTTTGTTTGAAGGTTTGTTTTGAAAATGCCTTATACAATATTCAAGACAAAGGGTTTTGTTTACTTTGGTTTTTATCATGTGTCTTTTCACTGGCGTCCTCCGTTGACCTTGAGTTGGTGTCTTCAACAGTCACAAATGGATGCAAATTAATAATTGATGGTTTGGTATCTCCTAGATCTGTTACGTGCTACTTTAGCAATTTCATAGCGCGACAGTGGCCACCAGATTTGGTTATGACCTCGTACGAAATGTAAATTCTTTGAGGTTCGATTTAGTTATATATGCAATATATATTTCGAGAATCATCCTTTTCGTTGACGCTTGTATGCTGATATTTTATATTATTGTGTTCGTTTTCATATGCTAATATTCTACTAGCATCGCGCGTTTCTTATGCAATATCCTAACAGCCCACCAACCTGCACACCACTTGGGTGTGGTTATTATTGAGTCGAACGCCATTTGCAACGTGAAGGGAGAGAGAGGCAGGAGGAGGAGGAGGAGGAGAGAGAAGGAGATAGCCACAGTGCCTTTACTGGAGCCAAATGACCCGGTTGTCCGTATGGATCTATATACTCTACTACTATAATATTTACATGTTATAGACAAGAGAACAGCATAGTGAAGACTCATCACCACGTCCCCTCTGTGTTTGACGTGTGTGTGTGTGTGTGTGGTGTGTGTGTGTGTGTGGTGTGTTTGTATGTATGTGTTTACGACTAGCACACATTACCTATATGAGCGTACTACACTCTCTATGTAGTGATATTTAGTCGTATTCACGGCACACACACACACACACACAGAAAACGATGCTACACGACGGGTTCAGACAGAGCACACACACACACACCACACACGCACAGCATACACTTTGAGCAATCATGACGAACAAAATTTGCGAGACCTTCCTTTTCTTGCTCGGTGAAAGTTAAGGGGTAGGGTGGTCTTCCCTCATAGCTTCCAGCCTCGCTGTCTTCTTAACTCTTCCTTGCCGCAGAAGTCTTGGGAAACCTGGAACGCTAGCCCACTATTAATCAATCACGCTTCTTATGTACTATCTGACTCTATCTTTTCAAACTTTCATACATGCGAAGTTCAATTTACATGCTCGCGATCTCACTCTCTCATCACTCTCGCTGCTCGTCTCTCTCGTGTCTCTCTGCAAAACTCTCTCTCTCTCATCATCTCTCATGCTCATCTCTCGCAATCAGCACGTCTCGACACACTCTCATCTGGAATTCAGTTCAAATCATGTGGGAGAGTTTCATTCCGCTCAAGTACTTGTTCACATATAAATTCATAGATACAGACGGATGATCTTGCTGACCCGTGAAATGCAAGTCATTTTTGATGCAGCGCCCGCTTAATTAGATAGGTAATATCAGTTGTTGCCTACAAGTAATATATTGCAAGAAAGATTGGGAATACTGTATAATGCAAACTGCGTATAGTTGTATAATTTAATAAACGACACCACGCACTAGGTGCCCTAAAGGCCGTGGCACACTAGCGAATTTAGCCACGCGAACCATTGGCGACAGCATGTCGCCAGATGCGCTGGAATACCTATATATATCGAGAATGTCGGCCGATCGTGTTGCCAACTACGCCAGGTGCGACACGTTCGCAGATAGGTTTTGAACTGTTAAAAAATTGCGTCGAACGTCCAGAGAGTCGCAGGGGGGGAAGTGTCGAGACGCTTTCCCACACGTTCGACAGAGGATCTATTCAGTGTCGACACGTTCGATAGCAGTAACGGTGTTCAATATGGTGTTGCTCGCCGGCGAAGCCATGTCGAACCTGTTGAACGCGTCGACACTCTCTAGCGCGACAGCCTAGCAACTGTGCGACAGTCTAGGCAAAAGCTGCCGTAACGTGTACATACGCAACGCTGTCGGTACATGGCGCTTGCAAGAGTAGCTAGGCTTTCGTTATAAACTGTCGGGCAACTGTTGACAAGGTGTCTGCCACATTCGACCAGTGAAGTTCGTCATAGTGTCGCCGAGGTTCGGCATATTCGATGGAATTTCGATACAGTTTCAGTAGAGATTCGCGACACCTTCGCTCAAATACGATTTTTACCAAATTGTCACCGAGGTTTGGCACAAAATGAGTCGCGCGTTCGTTTCACTTACTTCGTTTGACACGGCATCAACACAGGAGCCAGGCACCACAATTATCCAAACGTCACACAATAACAACATCATATAATATAACAAATAGTCAAATACCATACATCAAACATTTCATATGAACATTACAATACAAGTGTCACATGACTAAATAGCAACACCACACACGACTAGATACCACACTGATCCTGACACCACACCTAACTAGACACCACACACGACCAAATATCACACCCAACCACACACTTAGCACACCCAACCACACCTTAACCACGCACCACACTTAACCACGCAGACACACACACACACCACACGCACGCACGCACGCGCACGCACACACACACACACACACACACACGCACAAAACGCACAGTATCTATCAGCACACGTAGTTAATTTCCAAACAGAACTAACAATCAACGTAACAAAACACCTACACCATCCCTAAACACCATATAGTTATAACCATACACTATGTAATATGCATTGATCACAATAAAACACTGTCTCGTCAACCAACGCCCGGCATTAGCCAAGTGCCTTACACAGTAATCACACACCTAACACCCTAACCCACCATAACACATAACGAGTCACAATTCAGTCACTATACTTGATTTCATATAACACACTACAAAATATACCATTCAACATATATAATGTTTACGCAATAGATATGTGGACACAAAATACTTGTAATTCAATTGCCTGTTATGACTAAAACAGGTTCACAAGAAACCATCCACATCGAGTGAGTCAGTTTCATATACGCAAACAAGCAGACAACCATCAATACTTGTTGTGGTCATCCTCAACGCTGCGTACCATAGTTTACACGGTCAAGTACACTCATACATGCTATTGCATTTAATATAATGATTATATGTTTTTTTGTATTGATGTTTGATGTCTTTATTAGTTATATTTTTGATGTCAAGAAGTTCACTATACTCCCACTAGTCCATATGTAGAGTACAAATCTCTTCTGTGCTTCTGTGTCAGTGAAAAACGGTCTGAGATTGCGTCTGTTCCTAGTGTTTTTATGTGTGAACATCGGAGGCTATGTGTAGACTGACGGCTCAGTATTATATCGGCTGATATGGCTGCTCCTGTATAAATTCAAACACTCAGTTAATAGCATAGTAATCTCAGAATATGTAGGATTCAAATATTGGGTTAGTGTGCCTACATAATGAACTAATATGACCTACATCGTATTGTGCGTAGTAATTCTTTTGTGTTATTACTAAAGGATTTAATTGAAGTATGTCGCATCCACCAGACAACAGTGTCAGTACTGTAACTATATGTGAAAACAAGGCGTAGTATATGAGTAATCGTAGTGTGTCGTAGTTAACAGGTAGTATGTTATTTTGTGTGGTATACAATGATGATTTGTGTTAGTTCTACTATTAGACATGATTTACACATGAAGCAGTTCCAGTTATTAGCTGATCAGCATGTTTGCTACCTAGAGATTTAAGGAGTACGTTATGTGATTGTGAATTGTTAGCATATTTTTATTGTCACATTAGTACTCTTTTTCGTTCCAGCAATATAAATGTGATTATAGGTATCTATATTAATGCTAACTGTTGCATGAGAGCTAGGTTGAAAATACTTCTCAGGATTTAAACGTCTTAGCGTGAGATAGGTTGGTGTCATCTGCGAAGAGCGTGAAATTAGTATCTGTGATGATCATGTCAGGTGACATATAGCAACGCAGAGTACAAAGGTCCAAGGTGTTGAGCCTTTGTAGCACTCCCGTTAGTACTGTGGTAGTTAGAGTTAAATTACATATGGGCGATGGGGACAGTGTATTGTCTATGCTGTTCCATAAAATAGCTTAATTCAGTCATTATATGTTTCCCTTATAACCTAATGATACTCATTTCATTAGGCATTCTTTCGTGATTTATATAGTGTCAATAAGCTATATTTAGATCTTAAATACCTTACTACAAAGTTTTTTTCCTTAAGCGGCAATATAGCAAGAATTAGGTCAATTAATTCAGTTTCAGCATGTTTTGGAGATATATTGATCTGCAACCACCGAGAAATTCAGTTATTATACTGATGTTCTATTTAAGAATTCAAGCTAGCCTGTTATTCAGTTCTCTCTCTCATCTCCATCAGTCGGCGGGCGCTCCCGGCTTTTCTCAATCTGGGCTCAATCTCTCCTCTCTCGCTCTCTCTCACATAACCCCACACCACACTACATCATGTAAATACGTTTTACATAAGTTTCTTAGTTGTGGTTTTCCGCAATAACTGATTACTGTTTGTCTCCAAGCTCCAAACCTAACCACAAGACGTCGGGTAGAAGAGTGGAAGGTAGAAGGAGCGGTATCAAAGGTTGAATGTGGTTGCCTGGGCGCTGGAATCGTGTTCACAGTCATAAATAAAGCCGGGTGCTGAGAAACTGCCCTCTCGCCTCACTCCTTCGCAGACCTGTCGACAAAGAGTTCATAATGTAGCCGTCTACTGATTGTGAGTATTTATGAGGAGGAAAAGAGAAGAGAGAGAGAGAGAGAGAGATGAGACAGATAGTAGAGAGAGAGAGACGAGAGAGAGAGCGAGGGAGCGAGAGCGAGAGTGAGTGAGTGATTGTTGTGTGTGTGTTTTCGTTTGTAAAATTGGTTGTGGGTGTAGCTGTGACTTTGTGTGTGTGTGTGTGGTAGTGTGTTGGTGTGTTGTTTGTGTTGGTGGTTGTGTCGTTTGATGTGTCTGTGTGTTCTTTGTAAATTTGTGTGTACCTGTGTTGTGCGTGGTTGTTTTGTGGGTGTGTGTGTTTGTGTGTGTGTGTGTGTGTGTGTGTGTGTGTGTGTGTAAAACATGGGCATTGCACCACCGGCATTTTGGTTCTCTTTCATCCCCTTCCAATTTCCTCAAAGCATTAAATTAATGTAAAAAAAAACAACATTAAATAGACTTTGTCAAGGACTCCCCTTCGGATTCAATGATTATTCTACATTTACTTTTTCTGACTTTAATTAGGACATGCTACAAAACTGGCGGTACTGTTGCTCGGTTTGATCATAAGGAGTATATCATTCTCCTACAGACGAGGAAGAAAATTCTTCTCAGTTGGACCACGACAAAAGCAAAGGTGGCTGGTCCAAGACATACGTTCCGTGCGTTAAGGATGTGTCAGTGAGAGTGCAAGCTATACGACTGTATAGTTTTGTGCTTCCGTCGGTGCGATGGTTGGCGTGGAAAGGTGACCAGACACGGAGTTGCTGGTGGCGGACGCGACAGCCGTGTCGGAATGCGACAGACTAGATCGCAGTATCGGCTGTGGTATGAAGTGAAAGCCATGGTGAGGCACGCCCGATGATATGTTTACTGTGAAAGATGTGCCTACACTCTTCCGCTTTACTACTCTTGTGGCAGGTGTGTGGTGGCTGGCCTGACATTGGTTGTCCACGGTCAGCAGGTCGCCATCGTACAACACGCGCCTGTGCCCATTCTCAAGGACGACCGCGTCGCCAACGAACGCCGCGTGGGAGTATTCCTTTGAGTTCGAGAAGCTGTCTAAACGGCATCGAGGTGCGAAGCGTGATAAAGCCGGTGCGTCAGGCTGACGGTCAGGAGTCAACTCGGGTGCCTTCAGGTCGAGCCAGTGGACACAGGGGAAATGTTGTCGATATTGTGGAGGAAAGAGCACAGAAGGAGGAGGAGGGAAGAAGGCCAGCAGACACAGTTTCGTGCTTCAGGAGTGCTTTCCTTCTTTTTCATTTAGGCTGTCACCCTCCATAGTACCACGCCTGCACTCATGGCCGCTACATACTACCCCTCTCACCCTCATGTCCCACAGCTATAGCCACGCCCGGCGACGGCTCGCCCGTGCGCCATCATCCTCTTCATCTCCGGCGCCGTGCGGTTACAACCTGAGTGTGACGTGCTGCCCCGCGTGGCCCCGCGCTGCCGTTACGAGTCGTAGAGACACCCTCATCCACTAACAACACCCCTCCATCCAGCCGCGATCACGAAAGCAGCAAATCTCGCCTCACGGCTTCCTTGGCTTTCCAGGAAACCGCTTCGTTACATACACTATTTTACTCTCGTCCTCATCGCAAGGTCCACTGGGGTCCATTGTTTCTATGAATACAAATAAATGAATGACTGCAAAAGATGCCATATTAGTGATACGTCTCAGAACACAGTGGAGTTCAAAGAAGTACAAAGGAGAAATAACAGTCAGGTCAGCGCTGGATCTAACTGTTTATCCGTGTGGTTACACTCTATTACTATAGTATTTATATATTCACGACAGCAAAGTGGGATGTATCCTCCTCACACCTATTCCCTTCAGCTGAAGCTGTATGGAAGAGG
>JAPQNM010000009.1:2781119-2811505 GCA_029783475.1 Metacarcinus magister | reverse complement strand
TACAGTCAGACTGTGAAACTAGTCTTTTCGTGAAATGTCTGAACACCTTAGTCATTCTGTGAAATGACTGATTTGCTCAGTCTTTTCATGAAGTGACTAAATATTTGGTCAAGTCATTACATGAAATGCCTGTTTGTTTAAGCATGGTACAAAAATAGCTTATTATTATTATTGAAAGAAAAACTTATTCATTATAAAGTCATTTAAAAAATATATATACCGTGACAGTATGTACCATAATAGTATATTATTATTATTTATTTTTGCAACTAAGGTTGTTGTGACATCGACTGTTACACTTTAATTTTGCTTTAAAACATTTACACTTATTTGTACTAAATTTGTTGTTATTATTACTGCACATACACTTGACAAAACCCTGTCCTCCACTGGCTGAACTCTTGAGTGCTGAACGGAGAGATAGACACTTATCTTGACTTGTGTTTTGTGTGGTTAGTAGGATTTATGGGCACAAGTCAAATTAATTTCTTGAGTACATATTCTTGAGAATTCCACTCATGACAGCTATTCAATATAAGTCATTTTCGTTGAGGTCGACGATGACACCCAAGATGTTACGGGAATCCCCCCTACCCCTGTCTACGGTTGGAATCGAAATCGCAACATTATCTCCAACTTCTCCAGCTTTTAGGTTCACACGACTGCGTTTTACCATTCGTTCTGCCTGTGACACCTGGGAATCTCTAGCTCCTTAACGCTGTTCAACTATATTGTTTTGGCGAGAAGAAAGGGGTGACAAACTTGACAGCTGGTCTCCAGTATCTTGAGGGACACTTTCTTCTCCGTTTTGGTCATCAGGGTGCAGACTTAGGATATTGGACTGGGTCATATCAGGTCCAGATGGTGTTCCAAGAGTGTCCGGATGATAGTTGTCAGATGCTTGCTGTTCTGGAGTTTCTGTAGGGGTGTTGAGAGCTGCAAGTAGATCATCCTCTGTTTGAGGTTTCTCAATTATCTCGGAAGGCAGACTAGATGATGTCAACCCAACTTTGGGCTCTGTGCCAAACATTGCAGTGAATGGGGGAGCGCTTTATCCCGGAGTGATAGGCAAAATTTTTCATATTTTGTACAAATCGAAGACCAACTGACCAATCTTGTGTGTTATTGTCTGTCATCCAGACAATAAGCATATCCTTTATATCACTATTAGCTCGTTCGACAGACCCCTGGCTTTGTGGATGCCTTGGTTTCCCTCGCACAAGGGTAAGCTGTGGCCACAATTCTTTTAACTCCTGGATAACAGTTGCTGTGAATTATGAACCATTGTCACTCTGCAAAATTGCTGGATCACCAAAAAGAAGAAAAATGTCGAGTAATTTAAATGCTACTTCTGCTGCGGTCTTGGAGGTAAGGGGTCGCAAGATGCAAAACTTAGTTAGATGACACTGGTAGACATTTGTAATTTGCCTGAGGCGATGACTGCATGTCTATCAGATCAACCTGACTCTTTTTAACTTGAATGTTGGGTTTTTTTTTATTTTTTCAGACTCCAGAGCAGCTTTGTCAGCCCTTGAGGATTTTAATAACGCACATCCAATAGTCTCAGAAATTTTCAACTAGCTCGTACTAGCAGCCCGTCGTGGGCACATAATTTCTTTTTGTTGGGTACCAGCCCATGTCTCTGTGAAAGGGAACGAGAAGGCAGAGGAGCTAGCTAAGACTGGCGCCTCTTGTCAAGTCACTACCTGCCCCGTCCCTCATAGAGACCTGTTTCCCACAATTCGAGCTGCTATTCATGTAGTTTTGCAAGAGAGATGGAATGCCAATAGAGCCACCTCCAAGATGGGTGCAATTACCGCAAGGGCTGTGAGCCCCTGGTCTTATGCGCACGTCCGAGGCCGCTGCCGTGAGACAGCATTGGCCCGTCTACGGACGGGCCATACCCGCCTCACCCATGGTTTCCTCATGTCCCGGGGAGTTGAGCCCTATTGTGATGATTGCTTAGTTCCCCTGACTGTGCAGCACTTGCTGGTCGAGTGTCCCAGCCTAAAGGAATTGCGAGAGCAGTACCTCGCCCAGTGTCGGGGCAGAGATGGGAGTTTCTCTCTCTCTCTCTTGTGCTGGGGGAGGAGGCACTCTCCCCGGGACATGAAGTGTTAAAATTCCTACAGGAAAGTGGCTTTCTCCACCTCCTGTAGATTTATTTTTCTTTTTAGGTAGCTTTTTAATTTTTAGTGTTTTTAGTACGGTGCCAAATGACCTCGATGTTGCCGCACCATGATCTATTGTCACCAATCAATCACTACCTCCCGGTGTCGGCTCCGGCCGTCAATTCCACCCCGGTGTCGGCTCCGGCCGTCACTCCCACCCAGGTGTCGGCCCCGGTCGTCACTCCTACCCTGGTGTCGGCTCCGGCCGTCACTCCTATCCTGATGTCGGCTCACGCCGTCATCACTGCTCCTGCGACCAGTCTGACCAAGCCTGTGGCCACTGGGCTAGAAAAGACTGCAAGGCGATTGTCCACTGCCTCCACTGCTCTAGCCACTGCCATTAGGCAGAGCAAGAGCAAGAAGAATACTGGTGTTGGGAGGGCCTCTTCTAGGGGCCTCGCTACGCATTGTTAATTTTAATATTTTTTAATATTTTACAGTGGAACCTTCGTTGGTTGAGAGGGAATTGGGAGGAGCTCAGTCTACTCCTGCGGAGACACCAGCCGGTCTGTGTCTGTCTGCAGGAGACTATGATTGGTTCGTCCTCCCATTTTCCACCCAGGGGTTACTCTGGCTTTTACTGTCCTCATGATCGCGCGCAAGGCCATCATGGTGGAACAGCAATTTTTTTAGATAACTCACGAGGCATTGCTTTTACCTCTCTTAATATTGTCTTCCCCCTGCAGCTTCACCTCAGGAGAACTTACACTGTCTGCTCTTTATACCTCCCTCCCAATTCCTTCGTTTCCCTAGTCCAGCAATTGCCTTCCCCGTGTATTATTTTAATGGTCGGCACACCCTGTGGGGAGATATACTTATCAACCCCAGGGGAGCAATGATTGCCACTATGGTTGAAGCCTTAGATATAGGTATTTTTAACACCGGTGACCATACACACTACCACATCCAGACAGACACCACCTCGGCCCTAGATTTATCATTGTGTTCTCCCGACACCCTACTTGACATCACATGGAGCGTCACAGGAGATCTTTGTGGGAGTGACCACTACCCTATACTCATGTCTTCTCCCGACGTCCTCCCCTTACCCCGTGTCCCCCGCTGGCGGCTGGACCGCGCTGACTGGGGACTTTTTAAACAACTTGCCATAGTTGACTGCGAGGTTGATGAGTTCATAGACATAGACAGCGCTGTCGAGTATTTTACATCCATACTCCAGCTAGCTGGTGAGCTTTCCATCCCTCAGACCACAGGGTTTACAAGCGCCGACCGGTCCTCTAGTGGTCTGATGAGTGTAGACAGGCAGTGACAGAGCGTCGTCGACTTTTGGTAGGTACCGTCGACACAAAACAGAATTTTTCCGGGGACAATACAGACTGGCTAGAGCTAAGGCTCGTCGAGTCCTCAAGGATGCTCGCCGTAAGTCCCTTGCATCTTTTGTCTCCACATTGAACGTGCAGACACCTATGTCGCAGGTATTCAAGCGCGTGCGGAAGATAGCGGGAAAGTTCTCTCCAAGCCCGCCTCCGGTCCTCCATGTCAACGGGGATAAGGTATCTGACAGCCAGGCGGTAGCCAACACACTCGCTGAGACCTTTTCTTTGGTATCCAGCCGGGCCTCGAGATCTCCAGCAGTGCGTCGCCAGTTTGAGGCAGACGAGGCTCGCCAACTAGACTTTTCATCCGGTGGGGGTGAAAACTACAATGTCCCTTACTCTCCACCGGAACAGCGTTCAGCTTTATCTTTATGTAAGGACTCTTCTCCAGGGTCAGATAACATTACCTACCCTATGATCCGTCACCTAAATTCTGGATCACTGTCCTTCCTCCTAGGATTATTTAATAGGATGTTGAGTGACGGATACGCACCCCCCTCCTGGAAGTCTGCTATAGTCATCCCAATCCCCAAGCCTGGAAAGGACGCCTCCCTCCCCCTTAACTATCGACCCATTGCTCTTACCGTTTGCATGATTAAAGTATTTGAGAAGATGGTTAACACTCGTCTAGTCTGGTTCCTGGAGAAGGGTGGCCATTTTTCGGCAGTACAGTGTGGTTTTCGTCGATCTCGCTCTACTTAAGACGCTCTTCTGCAATTAAAAAACACTATCTGCCAAGCTTTTGCTTGCAGGCAGCAGGTTGTGAGCGTCCGTCTTTTTCGACCTTGAGAAGGCATACGACACCACCTGGAGGTATGGCATTCTACGAGCTCTCCATACGGTTGAACTCAGGGGTCACCTCCCTCTGTTCCTCCGGTCTTTTTTACAGGACCGTACTTTTAGGGATAGGGTGGGCACTGCTCTTTCTAGCTCTTTTGAGTAAGAAGAAGGAGTCCCCCAAGGTAGTGTCCTCAGTGTCACTCTATTCAGCGTTGCCATCAATAGCATCACTTTCGATGCACGCTATACGCTGATGACTTTTCCCTCTCCTACGCTTCCTCTCGTCTCGATGTGGCCGAGCGACACATTTAGTTGGAATGTATAGCTCCATGCCAGAGATAATCACCTCTGTTATGCGCTCGGCACACAGAGAAGGATCTCTGACACATCCAGTTGGCTCTTGGCCGAGTCACCCGTTGGGCCGATAGTCATGGTTTTAAATTTCCCCCACAAAGACAGTTGCTATGCTTTTCTCTCGAAGCAGAGTTTAGTTTAGGGATCCAGACTTATACCTCCATGGCAGGAGACTGCCAGTCGTTGAAACGACTCATTTCTTTGGCTTAATACATGACAGACGCCCTACCTGGTTGCCACACCTGCGAGACCTGAAAGCTGCTTGCCAGCGGCGGATGTCCCTGTTCCGTTTTCTTTCCCATGTGTCTTGGGGAGCTGACCGTACCATTCTCCTCCGTTTATATCACTGTTTCGTTCTGTCGAAGTTAGATTACGGTTCCCAAGTCTACGCTTCAGCCACATCCCCTCGCCTTCGTACTCTCGACTCTGTACATCACGGTGGAATCAGACTGGCGACGGGGGCCTTTCTGTCTTGCCCAATCCCCAGTCTGCTCGTAGATGCAGGAGTGTTACCACCACTGACAGTGCTGTGACGGACACTTCACGGGACGCCACTTTCACCCAGCACCCGCACTTTCCACAGGCTTTCGGGCTCATGGCGTCCTTGAAGAGTTGTCCCTTCCTCGCCCTGTCATAGCTGTCCCACGATTATTGCATGTCCCGCCGTGGAAGCTGTTGGCAGTATCGTAATGCCGTTACATGCCGGCTAACAAGAGTGCTATGTCGGAGCATACTGCCTCCGTACATGAGGGTTGCACGCCCATTTTTACTGACGGCTCCAAATCCGATGCAGGCGTCGGATTTGGAGCTGTCTTCCCTGATTTTACCCGGTGCGGCAGTCTACCCCCTTTACATCAATTTTTACCGCAGAGCTGTGGGCCATTTTAGTAGCGATAAAATCACTTTTTACCTTGGATGTTGGGGGTTTTGTTATTTTTTCTGACTCCAGAGCAGCTTTGTGAGTTCTTGGGGATTTTAATAACGTCGATATTAAACAACGTCTTACTTCATCATATATACGAATGTATTAATTAATTGTATTAATTACTTATTCTATAACTTCAAAGGATCTTAGTGCATTGTTTTTGGGTGAACCTCAGTCTCTGATAGATAAGAAAATTAGCTTAAACGTCTCTGACAGTGGAAATCTAAGATTCTGCGGCTACTTCCTCCGGTCGGCTTGTAAAATGTAAACAAACACCCCCCCCCCAGTCCCCCCCATCGGGGGCTCGGCTGATGCTGTTAAGCCGCATTTTTGTTGTCCACGCGCGGGATTGGGTTTCGAAGACCGTCTTGGGGCCGTCTTGGGCCGATCAGTGGCCACCACAAACACTTTTTCGTGACTTGGTGCCGAAATATTATTATCTGGCTTACAAACTTTCCTAAAAACTTTATTAAAAGTAAAACATAGCTACTGTACATTTATTTGAAATTATTTGGCAACATTAATTTCCTTGTTTGTTATGGAAATTAATGTCAGCGCCGAAAATAATCCTACACAGTACATAACCAAAACTGAGCTGCATAATCTAGGTGGGGTCTAACTAGCGCTAAATACAACCTCAGAATGACCTCAGAACTTCTATTTGTCACATAACTACCAAAAAAATCCCAGTATCTTTCTATTTATCCATGTCTAACTATAATACACTGTTCTCTAGGGCGCAAGTCACTGCTTACTTGAACTCCCAAAAGTCCCTCTCACTATATGACCTTCCTAAGGTAGTGTCATTTAATGTGTAGTCTACAGACCTATTACCGGTAAAGATTCGTAAGACGACCTATTCCATATCTCCTTACCTTTAGTATGCACTGCAAATTCAACCTCAGAAACTTCTAAAGATCACCTCAAACAGTTATTCTGCTGAATTACAGAAAAAAGTACAATTTATTTTTAGGTTACGTTAGGTTTGGTTAGGTTACGTTAGGTTTGGTTAGGTTACGTTAGGTTTAGTTTGGTTTGGTTATGTTAGTTTTGGTTAGGCTTATTTAACTGCATCTCTGGGAAGGTTATGCTAACAAAGTTATTTTATTCGGTAGATTTTTACATCTTCACCAGAATGGCATGTGGCTACGAAAGAAAATGGCTTGTTTTCTAATTGCTCTTGCTATATGATAGCTTCTAACATCTACATCTTCATTACTAAACACTGTTGATTCAATGTACTAAACTCGTATCTAGAACACCTGGATACTGACAAATTTTAGATCGATGTGCTTAAAGATACGTTGTCATACACTATTCATCCGCTATTGGTACGGCCTGTGCCTTATTATTTACCTAGTAAAGCATCTTTTAAGTTATGTTAGGTTGATTATGTTATGTTAGGTACGGTTTGGTTCGGTTAGGCTCGGTTATATAAGCTTTTTACCTAAAACTTAGGCACATGCCGTATCTATAAGCGAGCACTATGAGGATACAACATTCGTTAGGTTATGTTTAGATTAGGTTAGGTAATGTTATGTTAGGTACGGTTTGGTTCGGTTATATAAGCTTTTTATATTATATTATACCAAAGTTAGGCACGTGCCGTATCTATAAGCGAGCATTTAAGTACGGCTGCCGTACCTGTAAGCTGTGCTATTATAGATAGTACGCCACATACTCATTTCATGACATTACTGGCATTAATCAGGGTAAAGCTGTGCTTTACCCTGATTAAAGCTATGCTTTACCGCTTTACCATACAGTATTATCACATTTGTGTATTCAACGCACTATTTTTCAACTAAGGTGGCGTCATTTCCCACAATTAAGGTGGGAATCAGCATATTTTACTCAAATAAGTAACTATTTACTCTCTCTGGGCCGCCATATTTCCTTCTTGTCGATGTTTTTCGGGGGAATCCGGGTTGCAAGCTGAAATGCGTCTCTCAAGACAGCTCCAGGCAGTCTTCGAAGCCGAGTCTTTTCGGCTTGGAACTGTCTTCGTATCCTCCAAGCTGAAAGTGGACGACAAAAACGCGCCAGGCGGGATTGACTTGGGTTTACCGAAGACGATCTTCGAAACCGTGGACGACAAAAATGCGGCTTTAGAGCATCAGCCGACATATCGATGGTGGGCAGAGCCATCGATGCTCGGCTTGAGAAACGCGGCGTTGTGATTGGCTGAACTCGGCTCATGTTCCTTGCGGGAGTCGCTATTGAACGCTGGGCTAGCGTCTGCATTGAGCGGAGAAGGAACTGATAGATTCAGCCTCTCAATTACCTTCTTCCAAGATATAGCTCCTTTTAAATGACATGCCCAACAAAGTTGTAAACCCTTCTTCCTTTTATCCAGGTCAAACAGTTGCAACACAGCAGAAAAAAGGAAAGAAGAAACAAGACAGTCAAACAAGTAATATCTGAGGAAAGTGGAGTTACAATGGATCTTTGTTTGACACAGGATCAAAGTGATGATTGATTGATTGATTGGTTGGTGACAATAGATCATGGTGCCGCAACATCGAGGTCATTTGGCACCGTAATAAAAACACTAAAAAATAAAAGCTACATAAAAGCTACATAAAAAGAAAAATAAATCTACAGGAGGTGGAGAAAGCCACTTTCCTGTAGGAATTTTAACACTTCATGCCCCGGGGAGAGCGCCTCCTCCCCCAGCACCAGAGAGAGAGAGAATCTCCCATCTCTGCCCCGACACTGGGCGAGGTACTCAAAGTGATGAAGCAAGGCTTGATGCGTTCAGCTATGAATGGCTGCAATACCCGCCATCTCTGTTTGAACCAGACAGGGATGAATATACTATGCGGAAAGGAACCAAAGCAGACTTTATAGTGACACTACAGGATAAGGTTCATGGGTGCCTTTGAAGGGATTGCCCATCGGTTGTTAGTTTATCTTATTGATGCGATGGCATTCATCCAACGTTTTCAGACTCTAGGTGCAAGTACATTCGGGCAACTTCAAGAGAGGTACAAGAGTAAAATTATGAGTATGAAACCTGTAAATTATCAGAAGGTTCACTTCATTGGTGATAGGTATGACTTTGGCAAAGTCTAAAAGGGAACGAACGCCACAGGCGGGAAATGAATGTGAGCTCACCCGAGTATGTTCCTGCGGACACTAGCCATTCCTGCATGGAAGGGATTCTTGTCAAACCCATGTAACGAGACAAATCTATTGACATATCTCTCATCATGTTGGTCAATTGCCTCTTTGCCTGATGGCTTCAGTCTGGTACTAGGAATTTCGTCAGATGCAATACATGTCAAAAAGAATGGAGCAACTGTCATTCGTGAGCTGAACTGTCCTTCGCATGAGGAGGCAAACACTAGAATTTTTGTCAATATAGCGAACTGTCCAGATGAAAGTTTTGTGACAATTCAGGCGACTGACAGGCATTATACTGCTATCATTATACCATTTTCCCAGCCTAAAGAATATCAAACAGCTATGGATGGAAAAAAAATTATCTCTTCCTCCCTGTTCATGACTTGGTGAAGTCACTGGTCACTGGGTGAAGCTGTGAATAAGGACCCTTTACACTTAACTGATACCTTGCTTACTTGTTATGTCTTGTCAGGCTGTGATTCAGTCAGCTATCCATTCTGACGGGGTAAGAAGAGGGAAGCAACAGTTGCACTACAACATGTAGGCAAAATGCAAGCATTTTCGAGTTTTGTCCTCACAGATTCAGCCAATAATGATGAGTTGACCAGTGAAGCTCGCAGCTTTTTTGTGTGATCTTTATGGCAGAGCAGACTATACATCCTTAGATAAACTCCGCACTCATTTATTTGCTTGTAGCAAAAGGGATCTGCGATCTCTGCCTCCAACTGAAGATGCATTTCACTGTCACCTTCTAAGGTCTCTTTGCCAAATCAGTCTATACAAATAGGCCACACTTGCCAATCCAGTCCTTCTTCCACCTGATAAATATGGTTGGTTTGTGAAAGATGACAAGTTGCTTCCAATCATGAAGAAAAAGTCTTCGAAACCTACCATTCCAAAATTGTCTTTCTGCAAATGCAAGAAAACGCTGAGCTGTCTGAGGAACTGGCCATGTGAAAAAGTGGCTGTGTCATGCACCATAGCATGCACCTGCAATGGGGACCAAGATAAGTGTGGACGGTTAATGGGTGAAGACAGTGATGGTGATGAATAGACTTTTCATCCTCAGGTTACCATGTTTGATACTCTTTAACACAGTACTTTTTCGTGGCTGAGAGTGAATCAGAATTTGCAAGTACATGTATGACATACAAAATTACCAGCTACTATATCCCAAACTTTATAACATCTATTCAATGGTTAGTGTTAGAGTTAGTCGCTATTGTCTACAGTCAGGTGTCCATGACTATATCACAAATTTGCAGGGAATACATGGATTCAAAAAGCAATCACACTTCTGCCACAGCTGTATCAGTTACAACACAGTAATTGCCGGACACTTACATCCAACCTCCCGAAGTTGGGGCTCATGCTGTATGGTTAGACAATGACTATAACAATGTTTTACCAATGCATTCATATGTTTAGATATTGTGCTGTAAAAAGTTTTTGGTCAAAATATCAATTACTGTGAAAAAAAATCCAAAACCAAGATTTGTGGTGTCCGGTTGCTGATTTTTCAGCAAATAGCTGAAGAAATAGCCCTAAATAGAGTAGCAAGATGCTATTTAATCCTAACCATCATTTTTCAAAAACATCAAAAGCACGTATAGAACACAATTATGCCAAGGGTTTTCATAATAAAATTCTCATAGAAATAGAATCATGACTAGTTTAATTTAAGGCCTAGATTTTCAGCATGACCCACATTCTGTGACCTTTTAAACTCCCCTGACCCCAGAGGTCATCCAATCAAATTTTTGTATACATCATTTGAAAGCTGACATTCTAACAAATAAAATGAGTGGTTGTTTGTTATTGTGAGATGCAGGGTTCAAGAGATACAGGGATTTGCATTCCCCGTACCCCTAGTTTTTTCGATATTGGGATTTGCCGGAAGAAGTAAAAAAAAATCGTCCCTGGAGTAGTTGCGCATTCCGATCCAACTTGCCAAAGTCACTTTTCTGGTGTCCTACACCACCACAAACATGATCCAAGTGCCAAAATTTTTACAGCATGGGTGTCACATCAAAGTTGGATTTATGAGCCTTGGATCCCAGACTAGAAGGGGATAGCCCATGGCGACACCCTTGGTGAGCTGTGTTTTCGGGTTCAGCTTAATTGTTTCAGAGCAGGAGTAGAGTCGGAGGTTAGAGCATCCATGGTGAGGTAGGTGTACTCGTCCTTGGGAAGGAGAACTGAGCTGCCATCCCACCCGATGACACTTTTCATATTTAACTGTGAGTGCTCTTCCTCGAGGGCTGCCACAGCGTCGTAGCTCGTCGCGTAGCCCTCCTGAGCCGGGACGCGGAAAGCTGGGTACGCGTTGGGCAGCGGCTGAGGGTGAGCCACACCTACCGCAGGCTTGGTGGTGCGGGGAGTAGGATTGGCGCGTTGTTCCCGGTGTGTGGCGTTTCACGACGCCTCAGTCATTTTACGTCGCCTGCTTTTCTTTCCTTTGGTGACAAGTGTAAACCCGTCGTTGTCATCTGAAGGAGGGTTGGTGGTTATAGAAGTAGAGGCTGGTCGTGAATATTCTCCGGCAGCAGAGAGGAAAGGGTGGCAACAGAGATGGTGGAAGCGGACAAAGGGGAGCGGGTGGAGGAGCCTTCACCAGAAGTGGGGCGCTCGTTAAAGGGGGCTTGTAATGAGGCTCCAGCTGTGGTATCAGTAGTTGAATTTACTAGTCGTCTAGGAGGTGGAGTAGCAGGGAACACAGAGGTAGCAACAACAGAACTGGCACTTCCCCAATCCATGGAATCCAAATCTTGATCGTCGAAATCAACTGATGCGTCAAGAACAGGGACAGACTCCAAGTGACTGATCTCCGACCATAACAGAGTAGGGTTGTTCGTCTGTTATGGTCGGAGAATGATATTGGGGGGGACGATTGGACAACCTATCAGATTTTAAACGGCTGAGTTGTTCGGTTAGGGTCTTTACTCTTTATTTTAATTCTTTCAGTTCAGAGTCTTTTTTCGACTTATCGGGAGATGTTGCTGCGGTGGCGAGGGGTTGTCCCTCTTTCGGCTTTACGTAGCTTTCCTGGTCTTTGGTCACCTGGAATATCAGTGGGCTTTGTGTTTTCAGGAATAGTTGTCTATGGTATTCCAACCTATCTAAGAATTTATTTAGGGGGTAGGTTTCGTCCAAAAAGCCCTCGAGTTTTTCTTTTAGGTCTCGAGGTAGACCCTGACACACCTTACGCTTGCGATATTTATTACGATTGGGGAATTTTTCGTTTGGGAATTTGGATTCTAGGGTGGCATGTTTGCAAATTACTCTATTACAAAATGATGACGTGCTTTCTCCCCATTCGTAAAGTTCGGCTTCTAGGTCTTGCCAAGCTCTGTCTACGTTGACGTCTACTGCGAACTCAGTTTTCAGGAGGCTACAGAAGTCGTCCCAGGAGAGGCTGGGTTGTTTACGTTGTTGATTATGGATGAGCATTACTATTTCCGGTCCTAATCGACTTTTGTCTACCTGTAATCGGGAGGGTCCATGCGGTGTGATTTGTTCAATGAGTTCAATGAACATTTGCAAGCGCGCTGAGGCCTCTAATCCTTCTAAATGGGTCAACTCAAGCATAGGAATGTCACGCGGCTTGGTCATGGAGGGACTACTTACTACAGGTGAGGCAGGGGCCTCTTCCTGTTTGATGAATCTGGCTCCTATGTTTTGCATTACTACGGCCTGTTGACGTACTACGTCTCTTAATGCCTCGACCTCGTGCTTGATTTGTTCCGTTTTCGCAAGACTCCCGTGGTCCCCTCCTACCCTTAATTCTTCTTCCGAAGTACTCCATGTTTGTAGGGTTATCGAGAGTCGTTTTGAAGAACTTAATCCAGGCTAACTTATTTGCTAATTTAATCCAGGCTAACTTATTTGCTACTTAATCCCTAGTTAGACGCATCTCCCATGAAATTACTAATTGCTTTCTTTAATTTACTCTTAACGTGTTGTTTGCCATCTGTACTCCAATGTATTCCGTCTTCTGCTAAGTTTTCTACTCAATATTCACTGTTCTAATGGATTAGCTGAGTAGGTAAGCATGGAAGTTTATGGTCATAAGGACATATGTTAATCAAAATATAGTAATGACAATCTGCTGAATCTCTATTTTTTTCTATGAATCTATTTCATCCAACATTGGTGATGACCATAACATGATTGAGCAAGTCAAAACTGATCTATGTAAAGCTAACATTTGAACAACTCTTATCAACAGATTCGGAGATACACTTACTTATGACTACCATGTAAATTTGCTTCAGCTCAATAAGTGCTAGTTTTTTCTTCTTTCCTTTTAGGCTGTAGGTAGACCACAAATTATTTGTACCCAGTTTTTGCAGAACTGATTTTACAGTGTCACTGAGTTGTCCTCCAAGGGAACCCAGCAACTTAAACTTAAAAGAAAATTTTAAGATGTTTAGTTCCTATATGCAAATATTTGAGCATAATTTTTTCTGAAACATCGTCAGTATGATCAAAATCATACATAAAATTACCAAATATCATTCTTACGAATTAACGTGAAAAAATTAATCTTACAATTTTGCAATGCTTGTTAAGAAGCAACTGGCAACAACATAAAAATGACAATTATGCAGGTAGACAGATAGTTGCTGTACTGTCTTAACCTTCACATAATTTTTATTATACCCTCATAACACATACAACACAAAAAGCTAAAACCTACCACCAATTTGGCCAATGTTGAATCCTCTAATTTTTTGTTAAATTCTTCAATTTCCGTCCTGGTGTTCAAAGGACTGGGGAGAATGTCCTCCATAATGGTAACGTTCCCTGCTGCAGAATGACACCTTGAGGAACATTCTAAAGCCCTCAGTAGTTGTTCTTGGGCATCAAGTTTATCAATGATACTGTTAAGGGCTCTCAGGACACTCCTCTGAAAGCCTGTAAAACGTTTGCTTTCTTACTTTAAAAGGATTGAAATCACTTAATTTTCATGATGTGTCAGAACAGATGAGCTAAGAAAAAAATTAAAATAAATAGAAAATAATAATAATATATATATATATATATATATATATATATATATATATATATAATATACATACATACATATATACATATGGGGAGGTGGTGGTGCAGTGGTCAGCGTTCGGGCATGAGAGCCTAAGGTCCCGGGTTCGAATCCCCGATATCCGCTGACCACTTTTCAAAATTTGAAATCACCGCCGAGTGGCCAAAGACTACCCAAATTGCTGCCATACTGTTCTCAGACGGGACTACCAACGTAAATATGCATCTGAGGCTGTAGCAGTAATAAACCTCACGTTCTCAACATATTCAACAGAGAATGTAAACATTCGAGGCGTCATTTAAAAAAAAAAAATCCAAAAAACCTACGCCAAATAACAGGCGAGGCAAGTCCATCTGTGCCTCCATAAGCCTACTGGTGCCAACGGTTAATGATATATATATATATATATATATATATATATATATATATATATATATATATATATATATATATAAAGTTAAAGTGGAAGGATTGAGTCCAGTTATCCAATACCATATTGACTTAAATCTCAAATGCATTAAATCAGGGTCGTTAAAAACATGAATAAAAAACCCATGAGATGCTCTTCATTATGTCTAACTAAAAATAGTAGCATTTATAATTAATGATGACAGTAGTACGTACATTAATTCTGTGGAACCTGGAACTGTCGCCGACTTCAATTTATTGATACATTTTTCTTAATAATACAAGTGTTTTTAGTTTATAATAATAGTTCCAGTAAACAGTATATGATAGTAGGTTGTCCTTATCCTTCTAGTTTGGTTGTGATATGTATTCATTTAATATGAAAATTCATATTAACTGCAGCTAAAGTGTAACATTTACTTATTTGTTATATCATGGCTATGTTAATGCATACACAAAGTGGATAACGCCCACTAAGCTGCATTTGTTAATTTCCATTTAAAACAATAAAGTACTTATAATCACATCTTAAACAATGGTAGTATTTTTTAAGAAAAGTTCATATTTCAGCGAGACTTCGTATCGGCGAGTGTACCATGAAATGATTCAGTTGCCTTTTATTTCAAACTAAACTTAGTAGCAGTGCTTACTTCCATGACAATAGTATGTTAATTAAAATGTTCTTTACTATTTAATACTTGTACAGTGTCATGGAACTGTTTAATTTCAAACGTGATAAAATCATTTCAAATATGATAAAGTAAAAGGAGAATACATAGACATAGTGTAAGCATATCATCACTCTTCAATATATATATATATATATATATATATATATATATATATATATATATATATATATATGTATATATATATATATATATATATATATATATATATATATATATATATATATATATATATATATATATAGACAAATTGCATCACAAAGTGTTTCCAATACCTGTATTACTTGAGACTGATGTCCCCGAGGAACTTGTTGATGGCAGATTATCACTATCATGAATTCGTTTGATTACTTTCATTGATGAATTGTGTTCATGACCTGTAAAGTTTTCAATATTTTTTTCATCAGTAATGAAAATGTGAGTGAAAATAATTACATATGGAAAGATGAAATAATTTTGGCATTCAAGAAATTTTAGAATTTGTAATAAAATCAATTTACTACACCTGCATTACCTTCAATTGGTACCCCAGAGAAACTCGGAGATGGCAAATTCACAGTGTTGATTGAGTGAGTTCGTCGAACCACTTTATCTGTTGGTTCATATTCATCTTCATCTATCTGTAAAGTTTCTCAATATCAACATTATAATTAACAACACTTGTGGTGTTAGCACTTCTGGCTACGAACCTATGAGTCCCAAGTTCGAATCCCCGACAAAGACAGTCGGATTACAGCCCACCCAGCTGTTCATCTTTTGTTGGTCAATACATGGGTAATTAGGGAAACCTAGGAAACAAACTGTGCTAATCTGATGTCACAGTGGCCCTGTGTCCCGGGGTATCTGATTTTGATCCACCACAGGCTCAAAGGTCTCTATTACGGGGGATGAGCGTTCGCAGCAATGTGCAGCTATAGCGTATGCCCCCCTACCTTTACCTTACCTATAATGTTGATGTCATAGCAAATATATTTTTTTCTTGCAAATTTTCATAATTCTGTGTATCAGATGTGCTAATACGATGTTCAGAGTGGTATTTCACTAGACCCCGTTAAATAATCATAAATTTTGATACACACATCTGGTTCAACCATCACCCTTCATTTCATGAGCAAGTTAAAGAATTTAAACTAAACTTGCGCTTCCATGGAACAGTTGTCAGCGCGTCTGGCTACTAATCTGCGAGTCCGAGTTCGATCCCAGGTACCTGGAGAAACCTGAGGAACTTAAATTGTGGTAGTCTGGACATCACAGTGGGCCTGTATCCCTGGGTAACTGATTCCGATCCAGCACAGACTCCAAGGTCAATGATACAGTAGATGAACACCCATGGTTATGCACAACTATAATATATGCCCCTCACCTTTACCTTTCCTCATCCAGTCTTACATCAAATATTTAAATAATTAGAACACAGCCTTATAGTTACCCCTTGAAATCATAACTTCAATATAACTTTCCTCAACAAGTGTATAGATTAAACAAAGATAAATTGCAAATTGTCTAAATCCTATGAAATTACTCTGAAATGTATGTTAGGTCAAATAACTATACTATTAATACAAACCTTCAGCACTAGCATCTGGAGATGATACATCAGGAGAGTATCTTGAAACTTGTTTGCGTTTCCTTGTTGACTCCGTATCATCTGACTCAATATTTGAAGTCCCTTCAGCCCGCTGTGCACACCTTCTTGCTGCTTGAAGGTTATCTAAATTCATGAGAAGTTATTTGGTAATCAAGTATAGCCATTATGAGGAAATACAAGCTACTCTCTTCATGCCAATATATTTCAGAAATAATTCAAAGGTGTTACTACTCAACTAAATGGTACTACACCCAACTGTAGGAACACACTATTAATTAACTTTCATAACAGTAGAACTGCTTAAATTTTCTTCTCACTTAATCTATTAAAAAACAAACTAGGTAAGTTTGCCAATATATAAGATTATGGATATGCATTATTGCAATACATGTACTGAAGGGCAATTTCCATCAATGCTAGTTTTGTAATAATCAGTCAGGGTAAAAGAGTAAAAAAATTTTTGTTTAAATAAATCTATTGTTCACTAACAAATCACATAATTCTTAACCTCAGATTCTTTTTTTAATATGAAGAAATATATATAGCTGGTGACTTGAAAATTAATTTTAAATGAGCGAAAAGTACATAGCAATTAAGTGCAAGCCATTGAATTATTACTATGTATATAAAATATTTACTATATCTGTGACTGATAGTACTTTAACTTTATACATTTTCCACAAATCCTTGTCAGGCAGCTCATTCTGCATCAATTTGCTTGATGCCTTAGTATTTTCAGGGCAAAAGCAGTAAACTTCCTGCAAAAAGAGATGCATCATTATGGTATATTTTCGAGGGTCATTTTGACACCCTGCTTTTGATAACCAATTTATAGTCATAAGGCTAAGAAGTCACTAAATTGAAGAATGCCATACACATGATTTAATGGAAAAAAAAGAATTATATATATATATATATATATATATATATATATATATATATATATATATATATATATATATATATAGAGTAAGTGAAATAATTGAATAAAATAAATAAAATCAATCCATTAATTAACGAATTAATTAGTACACCAAACTCTTAACAATGGATTCTATCTGAAAATGTCAACAATAGAAACATTTTCACAGAATGAATGCTCTAAAATGTTACTGTATAGTACCAAGAAAACTATATGTGTATATTATTAAAATGCATTCAGGAATAACAAATATCCTGCCTATCTACAATGCATCATGAACGGAAACTGACCTTATTTTTAGTCTCTATCCAGTAAAGGGAAACTGCAACTGTCCCCTCATCCTCAAATTCAATCACCACATACATCCACTTGAGTAGAGGCAACCTGCTAACAGGACAATACTCATTAGAAAATATACTTAACACTGGCTTTTTATTTCTATAGGACTGTTGGTTGTAAAAAAAAAAAGTGGAGGTAACTTTGTTTGAACACATACAACTGAACGAAATCCCCCTATATATTGTGAACTCTGTTCTTTAAGAAATTACATTTTGAATGTTTAATTAAGGGCTATACTCCATAATATAATGTCATAAATATCTCATCCTATTTAAATGAATTCTGACAATTTATCTGCTTATGATTATCAAGGTATTAATGCTTACCTATTGTCGGCTCCGGCCGTCACTCCCACCCCGGTGTCGGCCCCAGTCGTCACTCCCCCCCTGGTGTCGGCTCCGACCGTCACTCCCACCTCGGTGTTGACTTCGACCAACACTCCTGCCCCGGTGACGGCTCTGGCCGTTACTCCCGCCCCTGTGTCGGCTACGGCCGTTACTCCCGCCTTGGTGTCGGCTCCGGCCGTCACTCCTACCCCGGTGTCGGCTCACGCCGTCATCACTGCTCCTGCTGCTGTGGCCACCTCACTGGTCACTGGGCTAGGAAAGACTGCAAGGCGATTGTCCACTGCCTCCACTGCTCTAGCCACTGCCATTAGGCAGGGTAAGAGCAAGAAGGATACTGGTGTTGGGAGGGTCTCCTCTAGGGGCCTCCCCACGCACTGTTAATTTTAATATTTTTAATATTTTACAGTGGAACCTTCGTGGGTTGAGAGGGAATTGGGAGGAGCTCAGTCTACTCCTGCGAAGACACCAGCCGGTCTGTGTCTGTCTGCAGGAGACTATGATTGGTTCGTCCTCCCATCCTCCACCCAGGGGTTACTCTGGCTTTTACTCTCCTCATGATCGCGCGCAAGGCCATCATGGTGGAACAGCAATTTTTTTAGATAACTCACGAGGCATTGCTTTTACCTCTTTTAATATTGTCTCCCCCCTGCTGCTGGTGGCTGTCCAGCCCCACCTCAGGAGAACTTACACTGTCTGCTCTTTATACCTCCCTCCCAATTCTCCAGTAGACAGAGAGGACTTCGTTTCCCTAGTCCAGCAATTGCCTTCCCCGTTTATTGTTTTAGGAGATTTTAATGGTCGGCACACCCTGTGGGGAGATACACTTATCAACCCCAGGGGAGCAATGATTGCCACTGTGGTTGAAGCCTTAGATCTAGGTATTTTTAACACCGGTGACCATACACACTACCACATCCAGACAGACACCACCTCGGCCCTAGATTTATCATTGTGTTCTCCCGACACCCTACTTGACTTCACATGGAGCGTCACAGGAGATCTTTGTGGGAGTGACCACTACCCTATACTCCTGTCTTCTCCCGACGTCCTCCCCTTACCCCGTGTCCCCCGCTGGCGGCTGGACCGCGCTGACTGGGGACTTTTTAAACAACTTGCCATAGTTGACTGCGAGGTTGATGAGTTTTTAGACATAGACAGCGCTGTCGAGTATTTTACATCTATACTCCAGCGAGCTGGTGAGCTTTCCATCCCTCAGACCACAGGGTTTACCAAGCGCCGACCGGTCCCCTGGTGGTCTGATGAGTGTAGACAGGCAGTGACAGAGCGTCGTCGAGCTTTTGGTAGGTACCGTCGACACAAAACCGAATTTTTCCGGGGACAATACAGACTGGCTAGAGCTAAGGCTCGTCGAGTCCTCAAGGATGCTCGCCGTAAGTCCCTTGCATCTTTTGTCTCCACATTGAACGTGCAGACAACTATGTCGCAGGTATTCAAGCGCGTGCGGAAGATAGCAGGAAAGTTCTCTCCAGGCCCGCCTCCGGTCCTCCATGTCAACGGGGATAAGGTATCTAACAGCCAGGCGGTAGCCAACACACTCGCTGAGACCTTTTCTTTGGTGTACAGCCGGGCCTCGAGATCTCCAGCAGTGCGTCGCCAGTTTGAGGCAGACGAGGCTCGCCAACTAGACTTTTCATCTCGTGGGGGTGAAAACTACAATGTCCCTTACTCTCCACCGGAACTGCGTTCAGCTTTATCTTCATGTAAGGACTCTTCCCCAGGGTCAGATAACATTACATACTCAATGATCCGTCACCTAAATTCTGGATCACTGTCCTTCCTCCTAGGATTATTTAATAGGATGTGGAGTGACGGATACGTACCACCTTCCTGGAAGTCTGCTATAGTCATCCCAATCCCCAAGCCTGGAAAGGACGTCTCACTCCCCCTTAACTATCGACCCATTGCCCTTACCGTTTGCATGATTAAAGTTTTGGAGAAGATGATTAACACTCGTCTAGTCTGGTTCCTTGAGAAGGGTGGCCATCTTTCGGCAGTACAGTGTGGTTTTCGTCGATCTCGCTCTACTTTAGACGCTCTTCTGCGATTAGAAAAAACTATCTGCCAAGCTTTTGCTTGCAGGCAGCGGGTTGTGAGCGTCTTTTTCGACCTTGAAAAGGCATACGACACCACCTGGAGGTATGGCATTCTACGAGCTCTCCATACGGTTGGACTCAGGGGTCACCTCCCTTTGTTCCTCCGGTCTTTTTTACAGGACCGTACTTTTAGGGTGAGGGTGGGCACTGCTCTTTCTAGCTCTTTTGAGTAAGAAGAAGGAGTCCCACAAGGTAGTGTCCTCAGTGTCACTCTATTCAGCGTTGCCATCAATAGCATCACCGAGTGCGTCCACCGGGACTTTCGATGCACGCTATACGCTGATGACTTTTTCCTCTCCTACGCTTCCTCTCGTCTCGATGTGGCCGAGCGACACATCCAGTTGGCTCTTGGCCGGGTCACCCGTTGGGCCGATAGTCATGGTTTTAACTTTTCCCCCACAAAGACGGTTGCTATGCTTTTCTCTCGAAGCAGAGGTGATTTTAGGGATCCAGACCTATACCTCTATGGCAGGAGACTGCCAGTAGTTGAAACGACTCGATTCTTGGGCTTAATACTTGACAGACGCCTTACATGGTTGCCACACCTGCGGGACCTGAAAGCTGCTTGCCAGCGGCGGATGTCCCTGCTCCGTTTTCTTTCCCACAATTCGAGCTGCTATTGTTGTAGTTTGGCAAGAGAGATGGAATGCCAATAGAGCCACCTCCAAGATGGGTGCAATTACCGCAAGGGCTGTGAGCCCCTGGTCTTATGCGCACGTCCGAGGCCGCTGCCGTGAGACAGCATTGGCCCGTCTACGGACGGGCCATACCCGCCTCACCCACGGTTTCCTCATGTCCCGGGGAGTTGAGCCCTATTGTGATGACTGCTTAGTTCCCCTGACTGTGCGGCACTTGCTGGTCGAGTGCCCCAGCCTGAGGGAATTGCGAGAGCAGTACCTCGCCCAGTGTCGGGGCAGAGATGGGAGTTTCTCTCTCTCTCTGGTGCTGGGGGAGGAGGCACTCTCCCCGGGACATGAAGTGTTAAAATTCCTCCAGGAAAGTGGCTTTCTCCACCTCCTGTAGATTTAGTAGATGTAGTATTTATGTAGCTTTTTAATTTTTAGTGTTTTTAGTACGGTGCCAAATGACCTCGATGTTGCGGCACCATGATCTATTGTCACCAATCAATCAATCAATCAATGCTTACCTATACTAACACACTCATACACACATAAAATTGTACTAGTCCATAGAAAATTAATTAGAATAACCACATGTCCGAGGGTTAAGTTTGGAAATGCATAAGTATACACGCATGAACATGCACTCGTGCAGATCTTTGTGAACATTGATCCCTTGGAACAAGTCTGCCTGATATGCATACGTACATTAAAGGTAAAGTAAGGGTGGGGGAGACATGTATGTACAATAACAATGTGGTGTTAGATGGTAAGTAGATTGTGGTGCCCATTTGGTTCGGTTACATGCATTGATTTCAATTAAGAAAAGGAATTTTTATTATGGTTCAATGTTGTTGTGAATGAAATCAGACTAATCCAGAGCCATTTCCAAAGTAAGGACATCTTTAAAATACGGATCCTTGTTGTTTCTAATTAATGTAGATTTTTTTAGGATCGCATCTATGTTATAAATGAAATAAAATAAAATAAATCTTACCTTCTAAAGGAATTAGTGTAATGTAATTTCTTCTTCAACCACTTCGTAATTAAAACAATGACAGTCACAGAGGCAAGGTTGGGCACAGCGACATGCAATGTTGTAGCATTCACAATTCAATTGAACTTCATGTATTACTGCTCTCACAAAATCAGCAATTAATGATGGGACTCGTAGGGTCACATGCCAATAAGAGTCATCTACTCCTGATATTAAAACAGTGATACTTGCCATATCGTATCATGCAGCATTCAGTACTTTTTTGAAAAAAGCAAACCATAAACTAGGTCAAATCATGACTATTTAAAAACCCAAAAAGTTTGTAACGAGACATCTGACGTGCTAGTACTGAACCAAAGACACAATGATGATTAAAAAATCATCTTGACATTCTTACAGGGACATCCCATTGATAGGGAAGGAAGAGGATGGAATGAACTATATTGACTTGTAAACTTGACCCTTAAAATGTATGTAGGAAGGGAATTTTAATAGGGAAAATGTGCACC
The DNA here is from genome assembly GCA_029783475.1 of Metacarcinus magister. Classification (NCBI taxonomy): domain Eukaryota; kingdom Metazoa; phylum Arthropoda; class Malacostraca; order Decapoda; family Cancridae; genus Metacarcinus; species Metacarcinus magister. The sequence continues at coordinate 2,789,232 of JAPQNM010000009.1, read as the reverse complement.
TTACATAAAACGTATTAGACGTTGATATTTTCTTTTCTTTTCTTTATTTATGTCATTGCCTCAAGCACCTGTAGACTATCTTCTGCACGGCACTAATGCCCTGTAGGAGTTATTGAGATCCATGATGTCAATGGTTGACTCGCCCGTTAGTGGTCCTGCAAATATTTATAAAGTGACGCCTATGGAGGTTCATGCCGCCCCCAAGTCTCCGATGCACTCGCAGTCAAAGACAGGGTTGAATAGCAGCATGCGAGTCATTTGTTCGAACATACACTTTAGCGGCTTACGAGGGTGCTACGATTATCGTAGCCATTACGATGATCTTTACGGCCGTTACGAGCTCCCACCCCAGGGTTTTAAAGCATCCTCTGCTAATAATTTTTTATACAACTTGATTGTAAAGTACATGCAAATTAAGTAAAAGATAGATATCACCGATTTCCCTGCAGCCAGTCACTGTCTTTTTGAAACACTGTACTGTTTTTTCATCAAAGTTTACATCTGACGTAATCAAGGTGTTCCACAGTTTTGTGTATTTGTGTGTGAATTGACGTTGCTGGTGCCACGTGTGACATCTTGGCTGCAACAGCTCACCAGGTGACTGAATGACGGCTCGCGTGGTGACCTGAGCCCGTCGTAGTGGCTGTCGCAACTCTTGTAGGTGACTCACTTTCTTCACCTGCGCTTTATACATCACCGTGAGTCCCGCAACGTCATGACGGTGTTGAAGGATGTGCAGGCGTGTCTCATGTCAGGCGTCTCTGTCTGTGATGAGCCTCGCCGCACGGTCTTGTACTCTGTCCAACAGGGTGACATGTTTGTTTGCAGCTCCCACCCATGCCAGACAAGCAAACTCCAAGGAGGAATGCACCTGTGCCTTGTAGAGTGTCTCCAGCCCTCTACCATCGAGAAGCCATGACATTCTCCTTAGAGATGCCAGCTTCCCGGAGGCCTCCCTGGCAAGCCGCTCAATGTGGGTTCGAAAGGTCAACCCACAATCATAGGTGACCCCCAATACTTCCACTTCGTCCTGTGGCTTTAGTGTCGCCCCGTTGAAGTTAAGGCGCAGGGCTGTACTTGACTGTGAGACGAGGAGCAGCTGTGTTATGTGCGGGGCAAACTTTATTTGTCACATGTTGCCCCATGCAACGGGTATTCAGCTGGGACGCAGTGGCGCGCTCTTCCTTTCGGTCATAGCTCTGGACCAACGTGATATCGTCAGCATTGGCCTTGGCACTGGGGATGATGTGCAGTAGGTCGTTAATATAAATGTTCCAAAGCAGGGGGACGAGGCAGCTTCCCTGTGGAACACCTGCTACGATGGCTCGCACCTCAGACTCCCGACCACTGACAGTCACTTTAAGGTGCCTGTCAGTGGTAGGAGGGCCCCATCTATGCCAGCAGCGGTCAAAGGCACCTTCAATATCAAGTGCCACGACAGCAGTGGCTTTGCTTTGGTCCAGAGCAGCACTGAGGTCAGAGGCCAAAAGCAGGTGCAAGTCTGCCGCTGGTCAACCCTGGCGAAACCCAAACTGCCGTGAACAAAGAAAATGGTGCCTTTCTAGATGGTCCGTGACCCTGGCTACCACCACACTCTCCAGTATTTTACCTAGAGCTGGGCGATAATTTTCACGACACTTTTCCCCCCCTTTTTTAGGCACGGGCACCACATTCTCTCTCTCTCTCTCTCTCTCTCTCTCTCTCTCTCTCTCTCTCTCTCTCTCTCTCTCTCTCTCTCTCTCTCTCTCTCTCTCCTCTCTCTCTCTCTCTCTCTCTCTCTCTCTCTCTCTCTCTCAGACACACACACACACACACACACACACACACACACACACACACACACACACACACACACATACACATACACATACATGCGCATGCACACACACACACACACACATACACATACACATACATGCGCATGCACACACACACATACAAACACACACACATTTAAATACGTTTACATAACTTCTTAGGGTGTGGTTTGCCCCATAAACTTAATTGCTGTTTTCCCTCCAAGCTAGCAACACAAACACAAGGACGGGAGAAGAGTGGAGGGAGAAGGGGACGGTACGAGGTTGAATGTGGTTAGGCTGGCGCTGGAAGGTGTACAGTATATAAAGCCGGTGCTACCTGCCCTCTGCACACTCCTTCGCAGACCTCCAAAGAGTCATAATGTACCGTCTACTGATTGTGAGTAGTTATGAGAGAGAGAGAGAGAGAGAGAGAGAGAGAGAGAGAGAGAGAGAGAGAGAGAGAGAGAGAGAGAGAGAGAAAGACAGTGTGTGTGTGTGTGTGTGTGTGTGTGTGTGTTTATATGTGGATGTGTTTATGTGTGACCCAAGCAAAACACAGGATTTTTTCTTTTTCCTTCTTATTTCCTAATAGATTAAATTAATGTAGAATATCATTACAACTTCTCAAGTATTCTTGATTCAATGACATTCTGATTTACTTCACCTTCCTATCTTAATTAACATCTACAAACTGTACTGTTTCTCTTTGAATCATAAGGTATATCAAACTGCTTTACAGCTAAGGAAAAATATCTTCTCAGTTGGACCACGACAAAACAAGTGGCTGGTAAAACATACGTTCAGTGGGTAGAGGGTGTGTCAGTAGAGTGCAAGGTGACGTTGTAGTGTTGTGTTCGTCCAGTTGCGTGGGAAAGGTGACCAGGCACAAGTTGTGGTGGCGGAACGCGACAGCCGGTGTCGGAATGCGACAGCTGATTAGCAGTATCGGCTGTGGTTGAAGTGAAAGCCATGGTGAGACCCGTGATATGTTTAGTGTGAAAGATTAACTAACTCTTCCCTTTACTACTCTTGTGCAGGTGTGTGTGGTGGTGACAGTGGTTGCAGCAGCGCCATCCTACAACACGCCTGTGCCCATTCTCAAGGACGACCGCTCCCAGAACGCCGCTGGGGAGTATTCCTTTGAGTTCGAGACTGGCAACGGCATCGTGCGAAGCGAAGCGGGGCGTCAGGCTGACGGTCAGGAGAACTCGGGTGCCTTCAGGTGAGACAGTGGGACAAGGGGAATGGTGAGATTTGGAGGAAAGGAACACAGAAGGAGGGAGGGAGGGAAGGAAGGCCAGCAGCAAGTGCCAGTGTTCCTTCTTTTCATTTAGCTGTCACCCTCATAGTAACACTGCATCATGGCCGCCACACTAACCCTCTCCCCTCATGTCCCACAGCTATACCAGCCCCGACGGCTCGCCCGTCGCCATCTCCTTCATCTCCGGCGCCGGCGGTTACCAACCTGAAGGTGACGTGCTGCCCGTGGCCCCGCCGCTGCCTTACCAGCGTACAGACACCTTCATCCACTAACCACCCACTCATCCATCCGCGATCATGGAAGCCAGCAAGCCTCACCATTACGCCTCACCTTCACGCCTCCCTTGCCTTCCCATCGCAGGCAGGAAAACCCTTCCTTACATTCAGCGGCGGAACACTATTTACTTTCGTCCTTTTGGCAATGTCCCTGTCTTGTATCTCCGAATACAAATAAAGAATGACTGACAAGACGCCATATTAGTGATCCCCTGAAAAAATAGGAGCACAAAAATGTATAAAGGAAGAAGTAACAGCAACTGCCCTACTGGAGCTAACTCGTTTGTACATATACAGTGGTGACCCCTAATTCCGAATGCCTCTTTTCTCGAATTTTTCTAATAGCGAATAAAAAAACCAAGAAAGTTGTGTCCTTAATTCCGTATTTACTTCTAAATACGAACCTCCAACTTTTCTTTCTTTTTTTTTAAATATACCTTAAAAGGTTACTGGTTAATGCGAACAAAAATACGTGAAAAAAATTTCCGCTTGTCGCCAGACCCTGTAAAGAGAACAGTAGGAGAAATAGAAGCAAGAGGTGGAGATCCAGTTAACATTAGAGGTGTCTTGACACTCCTCTTTTAGAAGAGTTTAAGTCATAGGCAGGTGGAAAAACAGACAAAAGAATAGAGTTCCAGAGTTTACCAATGTAAGGGATGAAAGAGTGAAGATACTGGTTAACTCTTGCATTAGGAAGATGGACAGAATAGGGATGAGAAGAAGTAGAAAGTCTTGTGCAGCGAGGCCGTGGGAGGGGTGGAGGCATGCAGTTACCAAGTTCAGAAGACCAACCTGAGGTTGTTTGTCTTTCATCTTTTAATTATACTAATTTGAATACTAAGCTATCTACATTTGAATACAATGTTTAGGACATTTAATCCTCTTATTTTACCTTGAAGCATGTGTATTTGCAGTTAAAAGTGTCTTGATGGGGTTTTGGGGTCCAGGAACGGATTAATTTACTTTCCATTATCTCTTTATTCTTTATTCTTTATTTCATTTATCAGGTTCTGCTCCACCAGCATGTGGTGCTCTACAAAACCTCCAGATATATACAGAAATATTGCACATACATATAAAAAAAAATTGCACATTAATTAGAACAAGTGTGTTCCTTATGACTAACACTTACACTAATCTTATCCTAAGGTTTGTACAATACACATAACTAGAAAAATGAGATCACATATTACATATTACACAATATGTTCCAAAATATAGGTAGTAAAATATAATAACCAATAAATGTTTTTGAAAAAACAAAATTGAATGTAATTACTAATATCATTTACAAATATGACATACGGTATAACTTTAATATACATCTTTGAAATACATATATACTCCTGAATTCAATGACAAAATATTTTTCCCGTTATAACAACTATATAAATCCTAATGAGAGAGCCCTTAAACATAATCATAAATCTACCGAAAGACACTTTATTGTTCTCCACAGCCACTTATCACATCACACTGCATACTGTTCTGTTATCAGCCTTCCCTCCAAGTCATAACAATCAATAAAAAGAAACGTTTTCAACCTTTTCTTGAACATTTTCACATTGGTGCTACTCTTTACACAGCCAGGCAATCTGTTAAACAGTCTCGGAGCACAGTTCTTAAAGGCCCTACCACCTATGTCCATGTTATACCTCGGCTCAAAAAGTCTATTTTCATCAGATGCATGTCTGACCACGACTTCAGTGTGCATCGCAAATGGCAACAATAACTCCCTAAGGTAGCCAGGTTTGCCAGCTTTCATTGCCTGGTAGATTAACACACATATTCTATAAATAGTTCTAGCTTTAATGGGTAACCAGTGAAGCTCCATGAGAACTGGTGTGATCCTCTCATATGGTGACAAGCCTTTTATCAGTCTAACTGATTTGTTCATGATAATTTGAAGTTTTCTTAATTGGTATTTGGGCAAGTTATGATACAGAGAATTACAATAGTCCAGCCTATTTATTACCTGATTATGAATTAACATTTTGAAAGATTGGATGTCCAAGTATTTCCTTATGAAAGCAATATTCCGTAAATGAAATCTTGCCACTTTTACCGTTGCATTAATCTGATCGTTAAAGTTCATATGTTTGTCAATGATAACACCTAGATCTTTAGCCTTCTCCCACACACTTATAAGTTGGCCATCAGGTGCAGCTATAATTTTTAGGAGTAAAAGGTGCTGCGGGGTAATATGTACCCCAGTAGGAAAATGAACAATAACACAAATATTTGAAACTTTATTAGGAAAGTAGTTGTTCCTTGAAAAAAATATAATTTCCATTAAGCCTAGTAGAGATTTGACTAGACTTGGGCAAATCTTTGGTAAAAAAAATAATAATTGAAGAAAATATTCCTCAAAATCGAGTGTTATGTAAAAAAAATAAAATAAAAAAAATGTGTAGAGCTAAACTTCATTATCCTTAGAGATTATGTGAGGCAGATGAATGGGGAGGTACATAGCACAGTCTTAGGGTCCTAAGCTTCCTGGATTTACATCGCCTGTGAAGGTAAAAATTGGGGATTTTTTTAATACTAACTTTGAGTAATTTTCTCATGGGCTAGTTAGTGTGGTAAAACAGAGTGTTATATGGACAGTAAGTTATCTTTAGATCTTAAAATATATTCTGGCTCGATACAGTCCTGCTCCTGAATCACTACTGAACATTTCTTCAGTGGAAATCCGATTGTCTTTCCTCACTCCTGACAAGATAAGTTGCAGACAAGAATCCAGTTATGGTAACATACCTGCCGAGTTCCAATGACATTCCCGTTCCTGTAAGTTAAATGTACTACTTGTATGTTGTCTCTAGTCCCACTTCACAATGGCATAATAATTTGCATTCAGCTGGTAACAATGTATTCCAGGATTCATATAATTATTCCCTCAAAGCTTCATTAGTCTCGCCGTTCAAGCAAGTTCAGCTTCAGGCGAAACAAATGAAGGAGAAGGGATGGATTTAGTATATCCTAAATGATGCCTCCATCCCCTCCTATGCTGTTATGCTCAGGTGAACATTACAACGCAGAAATGAAAGACGCTTGCTCCTGATTGTCTGATATGAACATTTGGTTCTGGTTTATGATATTTGTACGGTCAAGGATACACAGTTGCAGGGGGGTTGTTGAGGCACGCCTAACACTCAACAGCTAATTTCTCTTTGAGGTTAGAATGTCCCACAAGACTACAGCAGCCTTCAGCCCCCCACCCACCATTATGTCCCCACCGCAATGTAGCTATATGTGCACACGGACGGTGAGAACAACTTTACGCAAACCATCATTTTTTAATGAAGTTTGTAGGATAAAGAAGAATATATTGCACATTTTATTATGTAATTTTGTTGAATGCTCGAAGTAAATGCTAAATGAAGGGAGAAAGAAGACCGCAGCCTTCTTTTTAGTTACTGTTACACGCGGCAACGCCCATCCCCTTCTCCACCATCATTATCACCGCCACTACCGTTGCCGCCACAGTATACAAAGACTGAGTTAGGAAAGGAAGGAAGACAGTTCTAGTCATCCTCGTATCGTCGCCAATATGATGAGGCTGCTGATCGTGAGTCACGCCTTCCTTTTTTCCTTCCCTCCACAAGTAATCTGACAGGCCAGCCTTACTCTCACTCTGCCTTGTGATGAGTAAAAGCTTCAATCTCACTCTGCTTTGGGTTGTATCGGCCAGGTCACCTCCAACACTTTCACTTTTCCGCGTGTTGAGACGTTCAGGCCACTTAATTCCGCCTGCCACTTACTGCAAAATGCCTGTGGTCGCTGGTTGTTTTACTATAGGACTCGGTACACACCTTTGACGCTCCTTAAGAGACCCACATTCTAGCATTTCTCTCGTTATAAATCTTGACCTACTTTGTCTATCTATTACAAAACATTAATCTTAAAGTGCTTATGCTAACATAATCCATGTGATTTGGTGCTACACACTCTAGAAAAAAGTTATTGAAAGCTGAATACTGTCGTCTAAGTTCACGCTATCATCATATTAATCAATAATTTCCTGTTACATCTTTAGTTTGGGGGAGGCGGTGGCCTAGTGGCTAGCGGTCGGGCATACCAACTCAGGGTTCCACGTTCGAGCCCCGGCACGTGCTGGCCACTTTTCTTTGCTACTACCGCCGAGTGGCCTAAGAACACCCACAAGCTGCCATAACACTATCCTCGACGGGACTGCAATGCTATATATATGCGCGAGGAGCTTCCGCTGGCAGCATGAGCCTCAATAAGAAACGAGGCGTCATTTAAAAAATTTAACCCGCACTACTAACGGCAGAGGCCAACCATCTAAGGCCTCCATGAAGCCTACCGGCGCCACGGGTAAAAGATAAAAAAAAAAAAAAAAAAAAAAAGAAATTCGAAAAAAATGTTTTCCAGTTTCCATAGAGACTAAGGTTTTATCTGGCAAATCCCGAAAAGTACCGAATAAATACGACTTGTGATATAGGTATGTTTAGAGTGCCGAAATCATGCTGAGATGAAAGTTCCAACCGAGATGAGATACACTATGGAGAGATTATGAGAGGCAGGTGGCCCCATAGTTATGGGAACCAATGTAAATGTGATGCTGACAGAGGTAGGAAAGAGGGAAAATTTCTAGTTTTTGTCCTTTTTCTTGCTTCATCTAGCAGGTGTAGGAGAACGTTGATCCAAAGGCTACACCGACAGTGTACTTGGTGACTCCCAACCCAAGTCTAAGTACCTCGCCCAGTGTCGGGGCAGAGATGGAAGTTTCTCTCTCTCTCTGGTGCTTGGGGAGG
>JAPQNM010000009.1:2711119-2776119 GCA_029783475.1 Metacarcinus magister | reverse complement strand
GGCTAACCTAACGCTAAGTTTATTTCAATATTATCCCAACATTGTTTAACTCAACAACAGCTGAAGAAGATATGGGAAAACTCAAAGGGGAAGTAAGTAGTGAATAATTGTATTTAATTTTCTTTTTCTGTACCAACATTCGTTTACTAAAGTTATGTATGGTCAAAATTTCTCAATACATGAGACATTGAAGTATTTAACTTCTGAATAGGCATTTCAAACAATACAAGTGTTTTCTAATACTGCAAATAGACTTCTCATTGGGTCCTGACAAGACAGACATCCCCGGGTGTTGATGTTGACTCGAACTCCAATATAGGGTGTAGCAGCGTCAGTGTTTAGAAATTTAAGAATTGTGTTCGTGTTGAGATATTTTGCACACAAGAACTTTCCTTATTTTTTCACAAATATCAGACTAGCATAGGTATGTTTTAAATTGGTAAGTAATTCATTTGACGATAATAATGACATATAGGGTTCCCGAAAGACACACCGAAGCAGACTAAAAAGGAGTATTGGAATTCTTTCCATAAGAAGAACATAAGAAATGAGAGACTGCAAGAGGCCAGTTAATGACCTACACGAGGCAGTTCCTTGTCCCCCACCCTTGGAATAATCCAATATTTAGCCATCCCACCTGTCATCCCTATCCATACTCTGATCCAACCGTCTTTTAAAGCTATCTATTGACTCAGCACTTACTACGTGTCTACCCAGCCTATTCCAATCGTTCACCACTCTGTTAGTGAACCAATATCTACCTATGTCTGTCCTGAATCTAAGTTTTTCTAGCTTGTACCCATTTCCACGTGTCCTATCCTGACTACTAAATTCTAAAACCTGATCAATGTTTCCCTTATTAATTCCTTTTACCCATTTGAAAACCTCAATCAAATCCCCTCTTGCCCTCCTTCTCTCTAGGGAGTGGAGATTAAGACGTTTTAACCTATCTTTGTAGGGTAAATTTCTCAGCCCCTGAATCATCTTGGTCATTCTTCTCTGGACTGCCTCCAAGGAGCCTATATCTTTCCTATAATAAGGGGACCAAATCTGAGCTGCATAATCTAAGTGGGGTCTTACTAGCGCTAAATACAACCTCAGAATGACCTCAGAACTCCTATTTGTCACACACCTACTAATAAATCCCATTATCTTGTTGGCTCTATTTCTAGCTATAATACACTGTTCCCTGGGGCGCAAGTCACTGCTTATTTGAACTCCTAAGTCCCTCACACTATATGACTTTCCTAAGGTATTGTCATTTAATGTGTAGTCTACAGACCTATTACCTTTACCTACACTCATAATGCTACACTTGTTAACATTAAACTGCATCTGCCATTTCTCTGACCACTCGTACAGCCTATTTAAGTCATCCTGCAGCATCCTAGCATCATCTAAATTCTTTACCGGTCTTCCTATCTTTGTGTCATCGGCAAATTTACTGATATCACTGTTTATTCCTGTCTCTAAGTCATTTATATAGATTATGAATAACAATGGTCCTAGTACTGATCCTTGTGGTACCCCACTAGTGACATTACCCCATTCTGATTTCTTCCCATTAATCTGTACCCTCTGTTCCCTACTAGTAAGCCATCCCCTAATCCACTCTAGTAACTTCCCACCTATGCCATGAGCCTTGACTTTACTTAACAGTCTCCTATGGGGTACTCTGTCAAAGGCTTTACTGAAGTCCAAATAAACTATATCATACTCGTCCTCCTTATCTATGGTTTCAAATACTTTCCTATAGAAGGATAATAAATTTGTCAGGCAGGACTTCCCCTTGCTAAAACCATGTTGACTATGTCTAATTAGCTTGTGTTCATCTAAATGTTTTCTAATTGCCCTTGCTATGATAGCTTCTAACATCTTGCCTACCACTGATGTTAAACTAATTGGGCGGTAGTTACTACTTTCTGCCTTATCTCCTTTCTTGAATATAGGAACTACATTTGCCTGCCTCCATAGCCTAGGAACTACTCCTGTGTCTAGGGATTTTCTAAAAATCATCGCAATGGGTTCAACGAGTTCTTCTCTACATTCCCTAAGAATCCTCGGAAAAATGTCGTCCGGCCCTGGAGATTTAGTCTTTTTAAGTCTATCTATTTCCTTGCTAACTACTTCCCTACTTATGACTATTTCGCTTAATTTATCAACCTCTTGTCCCCTAAAGATCTGTACTGGCTCCAGTTCCCTACCCGACTCTTCCTGAGAAAATACGGACAAGAAGTATTTATTTAATTCCTTACTAATTTCCTCACCATTTTCTATCAACCTGCCATCCATTCCTTTAAGAGGTCCTATTCTTTCCTTTGTTTTAGCCTTGTACAGCTGATAGAATCCCTTTGGATCCTTCTGGGCATCTCTAGCTATCCTAACCTCATAATTCCTCTTTGCAGTCCTAATATCCTTTTTAACTTTCCTAGCTAGGTCATTATACTGCCCTACTACCTGTACTTCTCCCCTTTTAATTCTCCTATAGAGTCCCCTTTTTAATCCAATTTCCCTTCTAATGCTGCTATTCATCCATTTTGGATCATTTCTATTTGACCTAATCCTCCTCTTAGGTATATACTGTTCCTGCCCTGTATGAATTTCCCTAACTATGCTATTATAATGTAATTCTACCTCAATGTTTTGATCCTCCTCTCTGCCTACTCCTATTCCCTCCCAATCTATACTCTGGAGGTGGTGTCTGAGGCCCTGGTAATTGGCTTTTCTAAAATCTGGTACTAAAGCAGTGTTTTGTTCTATCTCCCTCTTTGCATTAATCTTGAATCTAATTTTGTGGTGGTCACTAACATCAAATCTAGCTCCTATCTCAACCTGACTGACCAAAGTTTCATTATTCGTGAAGACCAGATCTAAAATATTTCCCTGTCGCGTTGGTTCCCTTACAAGTTGTGTGAAAAAACCATCCTGGACGACATTTAAGAATTCCTCCGAGCACCCGTCTCCTGTCATACTATCCCAGTCTATTCTCCTATAATTAAAGTCCACCATAATGCACACATTATTATACCTAGATGCTCTTGCAAGCTCCTGCATCAGGGGTGCACTAGCTGTTTCGTCTAAATCCGGAGGTCTATATATAATCCCTACAACAAACTTTTTCCCTCCTATAATAATGTCAATCCATAATGATTCCGTATTCCTATCTGTTTTTATTGTGGTATTGACATAGCTATTTAATGTGTTTCTAACGTACAGTGCCACACCTCCCCCTCTCCTCCCTACTCTATCCCTGTGAAAAAAAAGTGTACCCATCTATTCCTACTTCAGGTAAGAAATGTTTGCCTGCAATATTTAACCAAGTTTCTGTAATACCTATAATATCTAACTCTTCTACACATGCAATACCTCTAAGTGTGTCTATCTTATTTATTACACTTCTACTGTTTGTATAAAAGACACTAAGTTCATGTACCTCCCTCTCTTTACCCCGTCCTTTGTCACTATTACCCTTACCTCTGTTAATATTTAGTTTCCCTGACTGGACTGCCTAACTGCCCTCTCAAGACATTCACTAAGCTCCTGCACCCCCTTCCTACTGAAGTGTACACCATCGATGGCATACAGCTCCTGTCTCCCATAAAACCTGCTCCACTCATCCATAAAACCTACCCCATCCTCTCCACACATCCTCATCAACCTCTCGTTGAGGCCAAGGGCATGTGAGAGCCACCAGCCTCTAACCCCCTGTCTGGGGAGCACCCCTGACACTATACACCTCCTACCACTCTCCTTTATCTCCCTCAGAAGCTCCCTATACCTATCCACTAGCTCCTCTGACCTTACCCTGCCTACATCGTTCACTCCCACGTGAACCACCACTAACGCCTCCTTTCCCGTCCCCTCCACTACCCTCCTGTATCTCTCTACCACGTCCTGCACTCCAGCCCCAGGAAGACAACACGTCATCCTCTCCTTGTCGGCCTCACAGAAAGTCTCATCTAAATATTTAATCCTTGAGTCTCCCAGAACTAACACTTCCTGCGACCCTTCTAACCTTTCCCTGTTCTTCCTCACCTTCCCACCTTCCTTCCTCTCCTTCCCATCTAACTTCCTCCTCACTATCTTCGCCTTGGGTGTCCTGTCCCCTTCTCCTGCTACTTCTATCACGACCTCTTCCTCCTCCTGTGTAGCTAACAACCCAAACTTGTTGCTACACTCCACCTCACACAGGGGAGGAAATTCCACCTCACACAAGGGAGGGCTTACCCTCCCTTTCCCTCCCCTATCCACATCCCTCTAACTATCCCCCCCCTGTCTCTGACCTGACGCTCGTGACCTGACGCTAACTTCCCGCCTTACCTCTTGCATCTGTTGCCTCGTCTGTGCCAACAAAACTTTCACTTCCTTAACCTCCTCCTCTAAAGCTACATTTCTAGCTAACACTTCACACAACTTACATTCACTTACCATCCATTGTCTCTCCATTCCACAGGAACCACACCTCACTACTCCACCCTCCATACCTGTAACCCCCTCGCCTATATTGAGTACAACACACTCAGCCATCTAAATAATTTTGCCCAAAAATACACACAAAACACAATAAAATACTTGTTATGGTAACAATATAGCCTGGTATCCCTTGTGTTGACGCACTAAAACACAATAAAATATCTGTTATGGATAAATACAACCTAGTATCCCTTGTTAGCGCGAGCAAGTAGCAGCACGTCCTCCTCTGAGCAGGTCAGGCGAGCACTTTCCCAAATTATTGGGCCGTGATTACATTTTAACATAACGAATTGACTATAGACCCTAGAAGATATACCCTATATTTGACTTAACATATGGCCGTCAGTCTTACACAGATACATCTCTATGAGCTCTGAGCTCTTTAGGGTAATGGCTGACGATCACGAGTCCAGATCATAATCCTCCATGGTGAATTACAAATACAGGATAATAATAATGATAATGATAATAATATTAATAATAATATTAACAATAATAATAATGATAATAATGATAATGATAATAACAATAATAATAATAATAATAATAATAACAATGATAATAACAATAATAGTAATAATAATAATAATAATAATAATAATAATAATAATAACAATTATATAAATAATAATTATAACAATAATAATGATAATGATAAAAGTATTAATAATAAAATATAAATGATAATAATAATAATATAGTGGTTTATGGCAACCTTCCAGTGTTGTCTGGCGATACCCGGTGTGGGTTCACTCGAGGTACCCCCTGCACTCAAAGTCCCCCCTGTGAGTTTACTTGCGGAAGCCTTTATAAGCAGATTCTCCCTGTGAGTTTTCGCCATTTACCCCTTTATATATTTCCCTAATGCTGTTAAACTATCATTATGAGGAAGACTATCTAATTTCCTTGAGCATAACTGGGAAAGGGGATTAATACACTACTGGCAGGGAACAAGAGACATACACGTGGACACACTCTGCATTGGATCAGTACACGTTGACCATAACAACAGTTTACACATGTGCTTGCAGTGGAAGACTCAACAATGTAGTGGCAGCTTTACCTACATTTTAACTGACAAAACGGTGCCACTAAAACATTGGTAGCAAGCGGTGCCACTTCACGCCCACAAGCGGGCGCCTATTAAATACGAGCCTACAGTCTCGTGCGTTGAGCTTCAAAAACGTATATGCTCTTAACTTCTCAAGATGCATGCCTTATTAAACATTCATTCTTTTTTTTTGCTTAATTATTTTGAGTGCTGTGTCTTCTCAGCCCTTATATCCTGGATTACTACGATGAAGTCAACTCAACCGTCTTTCTACCCCTCCCTCCTGGACACTCACTCACGCTACTAAAAACTTTGCCTCGGTGTCCCAAACCATAACTCAACATCTGTGTGGACTTAAAATTTGAGGCAGCTACCAGATTTTTAAAGAGCCTCTGTGGCCAAACTAAGGCCGTCCCCCAAATAAAACCACCACAAACGTGTTGTACATTACATACCTTATCACCTATGTCAATATTTTGGTGATCAGTGAGGAGGTGCTATTAGTAAGATTTACCTTTATTTGTTTCATCATTATCTTGTGTGCAACATATATTTTCTATGCCCATGTGAATATGTTCTGATTTTTCATCCATATGAAGTCACCATGTGTTAGCTTCTATTTCTTACTGAGTTTACCCTAAAAAAAAGAGCGTCAACCAGTTCTCTGTCATAAACATTTTCCTCAGTTTCCACAAACCACCACACGCTCTGCAGCTCGACTCGCTGTTGCGGGGCCACGAGTCACTTTTACCATCCTTCGAAGCGCCTCCTCCATAAAGACAGCAGTCAACAGGGCGGCGATGAAGGCCACGCGCAGCCTATTCGACACCGCGGTGGAGGAAGGGTCCCGGTCGGCATCCTGGTACGCCGCGGCAACTCGACGAGAACCACTCCTTCCACCCAGTCTGACTCCTAAAGATTCTCTTTACCACTACCTGCTCCGCTGTCCAGCGACACACGTCCTCCGCCACCGTGTGGCCTGAACTCAAGGGACTGAGTTCGATCAGGCGGCCCGTGTTGTCGCTGCAACCACACTGTCTGCACTAATAGAAGTGTGTACAATGTACCCGCCGCCACGTTAGCTGTGAAATTAGCAACGCACAACATTGACGGGCTCTAGATAACCCATGTGACCCCTATAGTCCGACAGATCTTAGCAGACCTTTATGGTGGGGCAGAATCCAGTATTCCCATGGGTCCAACGCTGCAATAACTCCTTCGCTCTGATTGGCTGGTGAGTGACCTGAGCGCGCGACACGTGTGTGTGTGTGTGTGTGTGTGTGTGTGTGTATGTGTGTTATGCTTTCTCATTCCCTATGTTGTTTTCTTATTTCTATTTGCTGCGATCTCAGTAGTACTATTCTTATCTGTTTGTTTTTCTCTCTCTGTCTCTCTCTCTCTCTCTCTCTCTCTCTCTCTCTCTCTCTCTCTCTCTCTCTCTCTCTCTCTCTCTCTCTCTCTCTCTCTTTATAATTTGTCACACATTGGTCATACATCGACCTTTACATTTGTATATACTGAAATGTTGACTTTGTTTCCTCGCCACCCAAGAGGTAAAAGTCACAGTGCGTTTTTTTTTAAAGAGGTTTCCCCGGTAGGCCTAATCCTCTATTCTGGCAGCATGACAGCCATTATGATGAATCCTCTTCATCAGATGGAGTGAGGGTGATAATGAAGGAGTCTCTTCTAGCATCGTCTGTTTGTATTTTTTCGGCATGTTGTATGGCATCTTTCCAGTTTTCTGGGGTAATTGTGGCTATTGCTTCATGAATGAGCGGCTTTAAGGCTGCATTCTTGAATGTATTTCTTTTTGATATGTAGCCTTTAAGTTGAGCCCATATCAGTTCAATCGCGTTATACTCCCCCCCCCTGTGTCGGCTACGGCCGTTACTCTCGTCTTGGTGTCGGCTCCGGCCGTCACTCCTACCCCGGTGTCGGGGCACGCCGTCATCACTGCTCCTGCTGCTGTGGCCACCTCACTGGCCACTGGGCTAGGAAAGACTGCAAGGCGATTGTTCACTGCCTCCACTGCTCTAGCCACTGCCATTAGGCAGGGCAAGAGCAAGAAGGATACTGGTGTTGGGAGGGCCTCATCTAGGGGCCTCCCCACGCACCGTTAATTTTAATATTTTTAATATTTTACAGTGGAACCTTCGTGGGTTGAGAGGGAATTGGGAGGAGCTCAGTCTACTCCTGCGGGGACACCAGCCGGTCTGTGTCTGTCTGCAGGAGACTATGATTGGTTCGTCCTCCCATCCTCCACCCAGGGGTTACTCTGGCTTTTACTCTCCTCATGATCGCGCGCAAGGCCATCATGGTGGAACAGCAATTTTTTTAGATAACTCACGAGGCATTGCTTTTACTTCTCTTAATATTGTCTCCCCCCTGCAGCTGGTGGCTGTCCAGCTCCACCTCAGGAGAACTTACACTGTCTGCTCTTTATACCTCCCTCCCAATTCTCCAGTAGACATAGAGGACTTCGTTTCCCTAGTCCAGCAATTGCCTTCTCCGTTTATTGTTTTAGGAGATTTTAATGGTCGGCACACCCTGTGGGGAGATACACTTATCAACCCCAGGGGAGCAATGATTGCCACTGTGGTTGAAGCCTTAGATCTAGGTATTTTTAACACCGGTGACCATACACACTACCACATCCAGACAGACACCACCTCGGCCCTAGATTTATCATTGTGTTCTCCTGACACCGTACTTGACTTCACATGGAGCGTCACAGGAGATCTTTGTGGGAGTGACCACTACCCTATACTCTTGTCTTCTCCCGACGTCCTCCCCTTACCCCGTGTCCCCCGCTGGCGGCTGGACCACGCTGACTGGGGACTGTTTAAACAACTTGCCATAGTTGACTGCGAGATTGATGAGTTCCTAGACATAGACAGCGCTGTCGAGTATTTTACATCTATACTCCAGCGAGCTGGTGAGCTTTCCATCCCTCAGACCACAGGGTTTACCAAGCGCCGACCGGTCCCCTGGTGGTCTGATGAGTGTAGACAGGCAGTGACAGAGCGTCGTCGAGCTTTTGGTAGGTACCGTCGACACAAAACCGAATTTTTCCGGGGACAATACAGACTGGCTAGAGCTAAGGCTCGTCGAGTCCTCAAGGATGCTCGCCGTAAGTCCCTTGCATCTTTTGTCTCCACATTGAACGTGCAGACACCTATGTCGCAGGTATTCAAGCGCGTGCGGAAAATAGCAGGAAAGTTCTCTCCAGGCCCGCCTCCGGTCCTCCATGTCAACGGGGATAAGGTATCTGACAGCCAGGCGGTAGCCAACACACTCGCTGAGACCTTTTCTTTGGTGTCCAGCCGGGCCTCGAGATCTCCAGCAGTGCGTCGCCAGTTTGAGGCAGACTCGTGGGGGTGAAAACTAAAATGTCCCTTACTCTGTACCAGAACTGCGTTCAGCTTTATCTTTATGTAAGGACTCTTCCCCAGGGGCAGATAACATTACATACTCTATGATCCGTCACCTAAATTCTGGATCACTGTCCTTCCTCCTATGATTATTTAATAGGATGTGGAGTGACGGATACGTACCACCTTCCTGGAAGTCTGCTATAGGCATCCCAATCCCCAAGCCTGGAAAGGACACCTCACTCCCCCTTAACTATCGACCCATTGCCCTTACCGTTTGCATGATTAAAGTTTTTGAGAAGATGATTAACACTCGTCTAGTCTGGTTCCTTGAGAAGGGTGGCCATCTTTCGGCAGTACAGTGTGGTTTTCGTCGATCTCGCTCTACTTTAGACGCTCTTCTGCGATTAGAAAACACTATCTGCCAAGCTTTTGCTTGCAGGCAGCGGGTTGTGAGCGTCTTTTTCGACCTTGAAAAGGTATACGACACCACCTGGAGGTATGGCATTCTACGAGCTCTCCATACGGTTGGACTCAGGGGTCACCTCCCTCTGTTCCTCCGGTCTTTTTTACAGGACCGTACTTTTAGGGTGAGGGTGGGCACTGCTCTTTCTAGCTCTTTTGAGCAAGAAGAAGGAGTCCCCCAAGGTAGTGTCCTCAGTTTCACTCTATTCAGCGTTGCCATCAATAGCATCACCGAGTGGGGAATGGGACAACTGGCAGCGGCCACCTGGCCGCAGCCCAACTGGCCGCGGGAAACTGGCCGCAGCCCAACTAGCCGCGGGAAACAACATGATTAAAATTTCTTTATATGAAGTACTTAATGGAATAAAATTAAAAAAGATACATATGCAAAAATCTGCGAACAGTTATGTTGCTTGTAAAATTATCATTGGTAAAAAATAAGTATTATTGGTAAAAAAAATAATTTCATAGTGTCTTTATTGATTAAAAAACAAGATGCAACTGCAGAAATCTATGAAAAGTTATGGGCAATTCCCCTGAGATATTCAACAACATTTCGACTCTCAATTGTTCTTACAATTGCTTTAATTCTTTCATCTGCTTGTCTGTATTTCTTCAACTTAACAGGTGGCTCATGCCCTGCGATCAGCTGCTCGTAACATAGGTCTCTTCCACGTTGGACTTTTTTCAAACCATCAATAAATTTCCAAACAGTAGGATGTTTCTTCCACCGTTTCAGCCGCCCGAGATTTTATCTTCGTAATAGTTTCTTGCTTTTCCACTTGAGCTGCGTCGGCTGCGTGTGAATGAACATTGACAAATTTGATAATTTCTCCATCCTTTACATGAACTCTTGCTTTGCACTGCCGCCTCTTTTCACATCTCCAAAATTCTGTGACTTGATCAGCACCAACTCTATCAAAAACATAGATATATCCATCGCTTGTAAACTTTACTTTCCCTCGCTGTGATAGATTTTCTGATGCCATTCTTGAAGGGGTTTGACACGAACAAAATATAATTTTCCGTTACACTTCCCTTTATATTCGGATTATAGTCGGGTCCAACCTGAGTTAGGCGAGTCTGACCTGAGTGAGTCCAGGAGGGTGTCCGACCTGAGTGACGCAGAAGTTGATGAATTTTTAGAAATTATTCAGGATAATATTTTGTATCAACAACATTGCACGGAATCATAACATCAGTAGCATTATAAAACATTCTTGTGTTTCACTGACAAGCAACAAGTTAACTATCTAGACAGTGGGGTGATTGTATAGTGATCAAACTACATGGTGCATAGTAACGTTTAGCATAGTGAACCATTAAAATAATATAACACAATCCAGGTAATGTCTACTAAAAACATTCCTATAGTATCAAACAAAAAACCTATAAAACCAACCTAAGTTAAAAGTTCCTCCGGTGAAGGGTGACTGGGGACTGACTAACAGTGTGACAGTCTAGAAAACGAAGCCTCGTATTCGAGACAAAGGTTCGTTTTCGAGACGCCTCACTCCTACGTATACGTATGGCGGCCAGTTTCCCGCGGCTAGTTGGGCTGCGGTCAGTTTCCCGCGGCCAGTTGGGCTGCGGCCAGTTTTCCGCGGCCAGTTGTCCTAGACCCCACCGAGTGCGTCCACCGGGAACTTCGATGCACGCTATACGCTGATGACTTTTCCCTCTCCTACGCTTCCTCTCGTCTTGATGTGGCCGAGCGACACATCCAGTTGGCTCTTGGCCGGGTCACCCGTTGGGCCGATAGTCATGGTTTTAAATTTTCCCCCCACAAAGACAGTTGCTATGCTTTTCTCTCGAAGCAGAGGTGAGTTTAGGGATCCAGACCTATACCTCTAAGGCAGGAGACTGCCAGTAGTTGAAACGACTCGATTCTTGGGCTTAACACTTGACAGACGCCTTACCTGGTTGCCACACCTGCGGGACCTGAAAGCTGCTTGCCAGCGGCGGATGTCCCTGCTCCGTTTTCTTTCCCATGTGTCTTGGGGAGCTGACCGCACCATTCTCCTCCGTTTATATCACTGTTTCGTTCTGTCGAAGTTAGATTACGGTTCCCAAGTCTACGCTTCAGCCACATCCCCTCGCCTTCGTACTCTCGACTCTGTACATCACGGTGGAATCAGACTGGCGACGGGGGCCTTTCGGTCTTGCCCAATCCCCAGTCTACTCGTAGATGCAGGAGTGTTACCCCTCGACCTTCACCGTCAGACTCAGATGGCACGTTTGTGGTTCAGATGCCAAAGTCTCTATGGTGATCCCACTTACAGTGCTGTGACGGACACTTCACGGGACGCCACTTTCACCCAGCACCCGCACTTCCCAAAGCCTTTTGGCTTTCGGGCTCGAGGCGTGATTGAAGAGTTGTCCCTTCCTCGCCCTGCCATAGCTGTCCCACGATTATTGCCTGTCCCGCCGTGGAAGCGGCTGGCAGTATCGTATTGCCGTTACATGCCGGCTAACAAGAGTGCTATGTCGGAGCATTCTGCGAGGACTTTGTTCACCGATCATGCCTCCGTACATGAGGGTTGCACGCCCATTTTTACTGACGGCTCCAAATCCGATGCAGGCGTCGGATTTGGAGCTGTCTTCCCTGATTTTACCCGGTGCGGCAGTCTACCCCCCTTTACATCAATTTTTACCGCAGAGCTGTGGGCCATTTTAGTAGCGATAAAATCTCTTTTTACCTTGAATGTTGGAGGTTTTGTTATTTTTTCAGACTCCAGAGCAGCTTTGTCAGCCCTTGAGGATTTTAATAACGCACATCCAATAGTCTCAGAAATTTTCAACTGGCTCGTACTAGCAGCCCGTCGTGGGCACAGAATTTGTTTTTGTTGGGTACCAGCCCATGTCTCTGTTAAAGGGAACGAGAAGGCAGATGAGCTAGCTAAGACTGGCGCCTCACGTCAAGTCACTACCTGCCCCGTCCCTCACAGAGACCTGTTTCCCACAATTCGAGCTGCTATTGTTGTAGTTTGGCAAGAGAGATGGAATGCCAATAGAGCTACCTCCAAGATGGGTGCAATTACCGCAAGGGCTGTGAGCCCCTGGTCTTATGCGCACGTCTGAGGCCGCTGCCGTGAGACAGCATTGGCCCGTCTACGGACGGGCCATACCCGCCTCACCCACGGTTTCCTCATGTCCCGGGGAGTTGAGCCCTATTGTGATGATTGCTTAGTTCCCCTGACTGTGCTGCACTTGCTGGTCGAGTGCCCCAGTCTGAGGGAACTGCGAGAGCAGTACCTCGCCCAGTGTCGGGGCACAGATGGGAGTTTCTCTCTCTCTCTGGTGCTGGGGGAGGAGGCACTCTCCCCGGGACATGAAGTGTTAAAATTCCTACAGGAAAGTGACTTTCTCCACCTCCTGTAGATTTATTTTTCTTTTTATGTAGTATTTAAGTAGCTTTAAATTTAAGTGTTTTTAGTACGGTGCCAAATGACCTCGATGTTGCGGCACCATGATCTATTGTCACCAATCAATCAATCAATAGTCTCGTCGTGGGCACAGAATTTCTTTTTGTTGGGTACCAGCCCATGTCTGTGAAAGGGAACGAGGAGGCAGATGAGCTAGCTAAGACTGGCGCCTCACGTCAAGTCACTACCTGCCCCGTCCCACACAGAGACCTGTTTCCCATAATTAGAGCTGCTATTCTTGTAGTTTGGCAAGAGAGATGGAATGCCAATAGAGCCACCTCCAAGATGGGTGCAATTACCGCAAGGGCTGTGAGCCCCTGGTCTTATGCGCACTTCCTAGGCCGCTGCCGTGAGACAGCATTGGCCCGTCTACGGACGGGTCATACCCACCTCACCCACGGTTTCCTCATGTCCCGGGGAGTTGAGCCCTATTGTGATGATTGCTTAGTTCCCCTGACTGTGCGGCACTTGCTGGTCGAGTGCCCTAGCCTGAGGGAATTGCGAGAGCAATACCTCGCCCAGTGTCGGGGCAGAGATGGGAGTTTCTCTCTCTCTCTGGTGCTGGGGGAGGAGGCGCTCTCCCCGGGGCATGAATTGTTAAAATTCTTACAGGAAAGTGGATTTCTTTTTCTTTTTATGTAGCTTTTATTTTTTAGATTTTTTATTACGGTGCCAAATGACCTCGATGTTGCGGCACCATGATCTATTGTCACCAATCAATCAATCAATCAATATACGCAGCCACTGCCTGGAGTGAGGTGGCAGCCGCGGGACCGTTGCGGTGCCCACCAGACAGCAGCCGCTTGACCCTACCCAACGCATGACCAGCCGATTGATCCGGCGGGGCCACACTGGACCACCCGTCTTACCCCAACTCCCCCACCAAAGGAGTGTGTTGTCCACCGCAGAGAACTACCTCCTGCCCCGAGGTGGACTCAACTCCCAGATGAGGGAGCGCGGGGAGTATACAGGACGCCACGCACGGCAAACACGCTGGGAGGCTTAGTCCTGCCCTAGATGTAGACGGGTAAGGACGAGCATCATCACCGGTAGGCCCCCTCTACCAGTGATGAAGGGGGAGTGCTTGGTCTACGAGGCCGACGGACACCAACCCTACAGAGACGGACAGGGCCCCGCAGGAGGGGGCGCCGCCGACCACGCTTCAAGCCCCGCCACCACATCAAGGTGACTCCCCACGGCGGGGAATCGCGCAGGAACACTACCACCTACCAATCCCTCGAGGTAGTCCAAAAGGGAGTTATGAGAGCCATTCTGGGTGCGCCACGGTGGACGCCCGTAGTAACACTAAGGGAGGAGTGCGGCCTACCCTCAGTCAAGAACCACATCTTGGTCAAAAATTCCATTGCCTTAGTGGCGTATTTACGCTGCTGACCCTCTACACATCTGTTCACCCAGTTTCGCCAGGCGCTCCAGCGTCAACCTACAGCTACTCCTGAACGAAACTGGGTGCACGCTGCAGCTGACGCTGCCCGCATCTTGGGGGTGGCTGACGACGTGAGGTGTAACCCGGACCTACCCCTCCCGGATCGCCTCTCGCCTCCACCTTGGGCCCCATCGCTCGTTACTACCACCAAGTCTCCCTATGCCCGACCCAAGGCATTACACCCTACTCGTCTCCGGCAGGAGAAGCTAGCGCTGGTGGCCTCGTGTTCCACCCGAGCCGCCTGCCTGTACTACACGGACGGTTCGGTTGGAGAAAGAGGCACTGCGGGTGCAGCTTTTGTGTGCGGACCACTTATAATAGCACACAGGTTTCCGCCATACACCACCGCATTCCAGGCAGAGCTAACTGCACTCCGACATGCTAGTGAAGGGTACGTCGGAGACATACGTCTTTTCACCGACTCCCTCGCCTCACTGCACGCCCTCCATCACGACTCTCCGAAAGACAACATCCAGCTGTTGTCTGCCATCCACCAACAACTGGCTGTTCTTTACCGGAGCGCCATTGCAGTCACCTGTCACTGAGTCCCAGAGCATGTTGGTGTCTCGAGGAATGAGAGAGCCGGCACTGCGGCTCGACTCGCTGGTGCGGGGCCACGAATCACTTTTACCATCATTGGAAGCGCCTCCTCCATTCATTAAGACAGCAGTCAACAGGGCGGCGATGAAGGCCACGCTCAGCCTATTCGACACTGAGGTGGAGGAAGGGTCCCGGTCGGCATCCTGGTACGCCGCGGCAACTCGACGAGAACCACTCCTCCTTCCACCGGCCTGACTCCTGGTGTTGCCACACGCGTCACTCGCCTACGTATTGGGCACCTGTGTACGACACAGATACGCCAGACAGAACCAGAGCCCTGCCCACACTGTTTGGTGGAGGAGGAAGACCCTCTTCACCACTACCTGCTCCGCTGTCCAGCAACACACGTCCTCCGCCCTCGTGTGGCCTGCACTCAAGGGACTGAGTCCGATCAGGCGGCCCGTGTTGTCGCTGCAACAACACTGTTTGCACTAATAGAAGTTTGTACAATGTACCCGCCGCCACGTTAGTTGTGAAATTACCAACGCACAACATTGACGGGCTCTAGATAGCCTGTGTGTCTCCTAGATAGATAACCAACCAACCAACCACAAATCGCACACGTTTCCCAGCCGCAAAACTGGCTAGACGTGTTTCATGCGCTGCTTTCACCTTGTTTAGCAGTAAACACACTCACCCTAAGTGCTGTTTTTTCTATTGATGTTGACCGAGCAGGAGTGGTCCACTTCCAATAGGGGCACCCTGAGGATAGCTTTAAGGGGGTGTCAAGGCGGACCATAGGAACGCTGATAGGTTAGGTTTAAGTCCTGCAAGGGCATCGGCGGGGCGGGGCTAGTACGACGTCTTGTAAGTGGTGGTTAGAATAACACTCTTGCAGCTGTAGGATAGTCACGGGTTTATCTTTCTTTTCCCCATAACTAATTCTTTTTCTGCGCGTTTAGTCCTGTTCATCGGTAGTTGAAGCACCTATTGAAGCCTGAACCTCAACAGTATTATGAGTCCCTATCAATTTAGATGTTAGGATTTATTACAAATTTAAGTACCTCGTTCCCAGGGTTAAAAGGCGGCACGGCGTGCCTTCCCATTTATGTGAAACAAGTAGAACATTTGTTTTAACATTACTTTAACTTTGGTTTTGATGTCATCATCATTAGGTAGCCATTTCACATCCATCAAGATTTTGATAGTTTGGGTAGAGAGTTGGTTTGCTCCCACAAGCCCATTCCACATGGAGCAAGAAGATTGATTTGATTTGATATATTTATTATGCCGAAGCGCCAGACAATGGGTTAAATTCATGACAAGTATACGGCTAACAATACGACAATGTCTACGGCGCGCCCACGCACGCACGCACGCACGCACGCACACACACACACACACACACACACACACACACACACACACACACACACACACACACACACACACACACACACACACACATAAAACAGCAGAACACAGAATCACATAAAAAAGGCACATGCCACGCAGGGCACGATAAACTATTTATACCCACCAAAACGAGGATGGCGTAACAATATGTTCTCCAAAACATTGTGGTCTAATAGTTGTTTACAAACCACATCAAGTGGTTGGCCTTGGGGCAGCAGGTGACGGACAGTGGGGCAGACCCGGCAGTAGTGTTATAGTGTGGTGGCTCGAGGCGCGGCGCACAGCCGACACTCTGTGAAGGAAGGCTCGCCTTCCACCCCGGTAATTGTCCACGGTGGCCGGTAGTCCAGCCGCAGACGGGCAGAAACAACGTTGTGCCTCCGAACCATGAGTCCCTGCCGACGGTACGATAATTTGTGGGGGCAAACAGACTCGTAGTGGAGGATGGTAATGCTGTAGGGCTGCATCCCTGCGGCGCCGTACAGGGAGAAGAGCAGCGGAGCGGACTCTGGAGAGGTAGCATGTCAGGGAGAAGGGGCGTCCAGCACCACGAGGAGGTAGATGGCAAGCTTCCTTCGCGAGTCTGTCAACAGTATCATTGTAATTTAAACCCACATGAGAAGGAACCCAAACAAATTTAATAATCAAGTTACAGCGACACATTAAGGACAAAAAAGATAGAATTTGATGAACAACTGTAGGGTGTGTGGGCTGAACACTGGAGAATTTGATGAACAACTGTAGGGTGTGTGGGCTGAACACTGGAAAGGGACTAGAGGGCAGGCTTAGAGTCACAAACGATGACACCATTTACTCACCGTTGACAAAGAAGACTAACAGCATTGTCAGGGCCGAGGTGACTACCAATTAATATTATCTTTTTATAGAGTTGTGGGGAAGAAAAATCATGGAGTATGATACCCCGAATATATTTACACACACACAAATAGCAAACAATAGGCTAGAAGCCAAAATAAATCACCAACGACGAACTGCTCGTAAACAATTACCAGAGCAGGGGTATGACACCCAAATAACTCCCTGTACAGCTGTCTGGAGGGTGAGATGCGTGACAGCAACACTCGGCAACGTAGATTGCTCCTCAGACAGCAGGAAGTGTCGAATGGTGTAGGTACAGTTGAAGGGCACACTGGAAGGGAGCCCAAGTCTCCAGAAATGCCTTCGGAATGTTGAGAAACCAGCAGCAGGTGGTGAGGTGTTGTCAGGTGTGAGAGCTGAGGCGTTCTGTCCTTCTCCAAACCGGTGGCGTGGAGCTTGGCTCGGTTAGACTACCCCCCTACCCCTGGACAAGGGGGTGGGGTAGTAGCGGGGAAGCCGGTGAACTAGCGCCGGCAGACGAGAGTGGTAGTTCAACCACTAAATAGGGGAAGACGAGGCAGGTGCAGTTCCTCACACATGCCCCCACTAAAACATCTGCTGCACAGCTGATGTCGAAGAACTGCAGCTGACCTCGAAGATAGAAGTCAGACCTATGAATGCCGAATACGATGGCCAGGCATTCCCTCTCGATGGTAGAGTATCGTCGTTCCCGATCAAGTAGTTTCCGGCTGGCGTAAGAGATGGGATGTGGACGATCATCATAGTACTGTAGGAGTACAGCACCTAATCCATAGTTGGAAGCATCGGTACGTAGGACGAAGGTCTGGCTGGGGTCCGGAAGACGCAGAATAGGTCCCGAAGTCAAGGCTTGCTTCAGCAGCTTGAACCGTTCAAGCAGATCTTCAGTCCACTGGAGGGGATCCCGTACCGGCTTCTTCAACAAGTCAGAGAGGGGGCCGGTAAGCTCAAAGGCCTGAGGAATGAAAGCTTTATAAAATGATATCAAACCTAGGAAACTCCGGAGTAACTTCTTGGTGGTAGGAGGAGTCATGGAGGTGATGGCAGTCAACTTGCCAACTTTTGGTTGAAGATGGTCGCGGGACAAAACAAATCCCAGATAGTTGATGGACTCTGCTCCAAACCGGCACTTTTTAAGTTTGACAGTCAGACCGTTTTGTTGTAATCTATCTAAAACAGACTTGAGGGCAGAGATGTGAGTGGGCCAATCAGATGAATACAGAAAAATATTATCAAAATAAAAAGAAACATTGGCCAAGCCAGCAAGCACAATCCTCATTAAGCGAATATAAGTGGCACAGGCCGTAACAAGACCAAAAGGCATCCGAGTAAATTCCATCAGGCCCTTGTGAGTTGGAAACGCAGTGAAGCGTCGAGCTTTGGCAGAAAGTGGAACCTGGTAATATGTCTTACTCAAATCTAGCTCTGAGAAGAACTCAGCACCAACGAACTTATGCAGCTCTGTCTCAATACTGCAGGATGGTTCGGCATGGAAAATAGTAACTGAGTTGAGTAACCTGTAATCAATGGCCATCCGATACGTACCGTCGGACTTCCTGACCATGATAACCGGAGAGCAGTGTGGAGAGGTTGAAGGTTGGATGATTCCTTGACTCAACATCTGCTCAACCTCTTCCTGGTAGTAGTGCTGGAGATGGATGTGATGGTAGTGACAGTAGTAGTAATAATAATAATAGAAGTAGTAGTAATAATAGTAGTAGTAGTAGTAATAATAATAATAATAGTAATAGTAATAGTAGTAGTAATAATAATAGTAATAGTAGTAGCAGTAGAAGTAGTAATTAAGAGGAAAACCAGTGAAGAAATCAATGCAAGTTACAAGGTGACGGTGCCCTTCAGAAGAAGGTGGAGACAAAGGATCTACCAAGTCAATGGCAACTCTGGAGAAGGGTTCAGTTACGACAGGTAACGGTTGAAGAGGTACTGGACGTGCCCTACCCTTAGCCGACATACGTTGACACTTGTCGCAGGAACGGCAGTAATCCCGGATGTCTGCACACATCCCTGGCCAATAAAAGTCTTGCAAGACCTTCATCTGGGTCTTCCGGTGGGAGAAATGTCCAGCCAAAGGACCTTCGTGAGCAACACGTAGGATGACAGGACGGCAATCGCTGGGAACAACCAAGGATAAACCATTTACCTTTTGAGGGTGATCCGAGGAGAGACATTTTCGGTACAGGAGGCCGTCGTCATGTATGAATTGGTATGTGGCACCATCCCGGGCCTTCTCAACTTCTTGAGTGGTAGCCTTTGACTGTAAACACGTCAAGGAAGGACAGGATTCCTGAAGTTGACGAAACCCATCAGGGGTTACAGTCAAAGGATGGAGCTTAGGTAGAACAAGAGGGTGGACCCGTTTAGATCGACCGGCTCTGGTCTCCACAGCACACACTTGAGTAGTTGAGGACTCAACTGGTGGTAGATGCTGACATCGAGTAGGGCGGTTGTCCTTGTCTTGAGAGGAGAGGGAAGTTCCGGGCGAAGGCGAGTCATCAGGCGGCAACAGAGGATCTTGTAGGGAAGAAACGTCAGTGGTGGCTTGGTCATGGTCACTATGGAGAAGATGGTTGTCATTACTGAGTAGAGAATCAGGACTATCAGGATCTTGTACCCCGGGAATATTCCCAACTAGAGCAATAGCAAATTTAATTGGGGCCTTTACAGCATCTGTCCAACCAGTGTAAAATGGGCACCGTAGGTAACACTTAACGACAGGAAATTCGTCGATGCGTCCCAAATAGTCAGCAACTTGTACTTTGGGGCAGAGTGATGGGTCAATGTCTGGCAAGGCTTCCTCAGAAATTACAACTCCAGAGCATCCAGTATCCCTAATTATAGAGGAAGACCATGACCCATTAATAGTCCCCGTAACTGAGAAGTTAGGCACTTTATGGTCTTCTAAGCAAAATCCAACCTTATAGGGGGGCGTGGTAGTAGTTCCATCCTTGAATGCTCGAGGATTCCTGGGACAGCGTGGTCGTATATGTCCTGCTTCCCCACAATTGTGACAAGTCACGGTTGAAGGAGTCTGACTCCCAGGAGAAGGTAGAGGCTGGAGTGGAGTAGCAAGTCGAGGGGAGATTTTCTTAGCGTTGTTGTTGGAAGAGACGTTAGGATAGGCGTTGTGGGCAGATGCCCAGTCATCCGCTAGTTGTATTGCTTCCTTCAGCTTGGTCGGCCTTCTTTCCTTGATGAATAGGCGTATTTCTGCTGATAAGGAGGAAAAAAATTGGTCAAAGATGATAAACTCCCTTAAATCAGCATAAACATTGGCCACAGAGGAAGACTCAACCCAAGAATCAAACATCCTCGATAACTGGGTAACAAACTGATGGTAGTTCTGTCCTACTCTAATCTTGTTTGACCTGAAATCCACCCGGTAGCCATCTGGAGTTTTACTGAAGCCTGTTAACAAGGCTTGCTTCAGTAACTCGTAATCCTCAGTGGTGGATGACGGAAGGGACGTGTAGAGTTCGGCAGCTTTACCAGTAAGGAGGCAACCCAGACGAACGGCAAAGGTATCTCTGGGTAAAACCAGCATCTCGGCCACACGCTCAAACCTAGTTAAATAGGTGGCAATGTCCTCTTCATCCTTGTATGGTGGTAGACTAGGTCTGGAAACAGGATCATGTGATGGTAGGACTGAGGGCTTACCTTTAGCAGCAATTTCTGCCAGCTTGATCTCTTTCTCCCTCTCAGCTTGTCTTTCTTCTCTTTCTCTTTCCGCTTGTCTTTCTTCTTTCCTTCTCAGCTTGTCTTTCTTCTCTTTCCTTCTCAGCTTGTCTTTGTCTTTCTTCTCTTTCCTTCTCAGCTTGTCTTTGTCTTTCTTCTTTCTTAGCTTGTCTTTCTTCCCTTTCGTTTTTCTGTTGTTCAAGGATCCATTGGCCAATTTCCTTGCCCTGCAGACCGAGGGCTTCACCCTGCTCCTTCAGTTCTTGAAAGGAAGACATGGAGAAGACCACACAGAGAACACAATACAAAAACAAAAAATTGGACAACACCTCACGTGCAAAAATCTGGCAAAAGCAAGAGTTTGACGGCAATCAAAACACTCATAACATTACTCCCGGGCCTCAGGCAGCAACGGCGCGCAGCAGCGACTTAGATAACAACCCACAATCTGTAAAATGATAATAAATAATTGGTAGTTCTTATCCTGGCGAGGTCGCCAATATGTCAGGGCCGAGGTGACTACCAATTAATATTATCTTTTTATAGAGTTGTGGGGAAGAAAAATCATGGAGTATGATACCCCGAATATATTTACACACACACAAATAGCAAACAATAGGCTAGAAGCCAAAATAAATCACCAACGACGAACTGCTCGTAAACAATTACCAGAGCAGGGGTATGACACCCAAATAACTCCCTGTACAGCTGTCTGGAGGGTGAGATGCGTGACAGCAACACTCGGCAACGTAGATTGCTCCTCAGACAGCAGGAAGTGTCGAATGGTGTAGGTACAGTTGAAGGGCACACTGGAAGGGAGCCCAAGTCTCCAGAAATGCCTTCGGAATGTTGAGAAACCAGCAGCAGGTGGTGAGGTGTTGTCAGGTGTGAGAGCTGAGGCGTTCTGTCCTTCTCCAAACCGGTGGCGTGGAGCTTGGCTCGGTTAGACTACCCCCTACCCCTGGACAAGGGGGTGGGGTAGTAGCGGGGAAGCCGGTGAACTAGCGCCGGCAGACGAGAGTGGTAGTTCAACCACTAAATAGGGGAAGACGAAGCAGGTGCAGTTCCTCACAAGCATCAAGAATGGCATACAGTTCACATAATGTGGAGCTGGAGTGGTCACGGAGACGACGGCCAACCCAACCCCCTGGAGGCGGCTCCAGGTCAGGCGAGAAAACCGCGCCACCAGCCGCGCCACCAGCCGCGCCATCCGCTTGCAGTGACCCGTCAGTGTAGAGGCGGTGTGGGGCTGCTATGGGGAACATCACTGTTGCTAAGTGTTCCAGAGCCAACTGTAGCTGTAGGGAAGGCAGGTCCGACTTGGAAGTGGGAGTGTAACTCACCTCAGGCATAGGCAGCATCCAGGGTGGAGGGCCTGGTGGTATGTCGGCTTCAAGAATATCCAGATTAAGGTTTTAGAGCATAGAGGAAACAGACTTGATAAGAGCACGTCCCGATACCAGTAAGGGAGGGACGGGACAGTTCGGTCTAAGGCAATTCCTGATTAGTTGTGAGTAGTGAGGTGAAAGATGTGGGAAATGGAGGCACTTAACAGTGAGACAAGTGACATTTGAATTAATTCTTTCAACCAAAGGTGGTAGACACAACTCACGCTGCATGTTTACTATCCTGGTAGACATAGGACAGCCAAGAATTATTCTCATTGCTCTATTTTGAATTTTTTCTAAAGGTTCAAGAGCATTCCTAGGAAGTTGAATCAAGGCAGGAGAAAGGTAATCCACAACAGAGCGAATAAAAGCAATATAGATGGTCCTGGCCACAGGAATGGAGATGCCTGAACAGTTGTTAGTGAGCCACTGAAGTGGAGTGAGTCAGTTTTGGAAGCGATCCAACAAGTCACGGACGAAGGGATGAGCTTGACGCCCGGTGGGTAGAGCTGCTGAAATTTTGACAGGTGCGCCCAGGTAACGGTATTGGGAGCACAGGGGAATGACAGTCCCTCCAATGGTGAAGTCCGGCAAGCCTTGAGGAGGGCGGCAAGAGAATATTCTGCTCTTATCTGGGGAAACAATAATACCACAGTGAGAGGAAGCCACAGAGAAGGTGGTAAGAAACTGCTGGGTATCCCTTGGTGAAGTAGAATGAACACAAATATCGTCAGCATAACAAGTAATAGTAATTCCAGGAATGTCAGGTAAAGAAGTAATCAATTTATGCATCAAAATGTTAAACAAAAATGGGCTGAGAACGCCTCCTTGAGGCGTACCGAGATGAAAACTGCGTGAATGACTGTACACACCACTGAAAAACACACGGGAGGTCCTGTTACTAAGATAGCCCTGAATCCAAAGTAAGAGATTACCTTTCACCCCAAAAGTCAACGAGTTGATCCAAAATGATGTCCCTATTAACAACGTCGAAGGCACTTTGAAGGTCGATGAAGGCCACCACACTGTCCCGGGAGAGGCGAGAGTACAAATCGACGAGGCAATGGTGTGTGCTGCGCTGGGGAAGGAATCCAAATATACGGGGAGAAAGGCGGTCTTGCAGACAGTACATAAGACGGTTTAATAAAATTCTTTCCATCACCTTACAAAAACAGGAAGTAAGGGAAATAGGCCTGAACTTGGCCGTGCCGGGCTTGGGGATGGGTATAATGGTGCTGTAGGTCCAGGCTCGTGGTACACAACCGTTTTGAAGGCAAAGGTTGTACAGGCAAAGCAGGGAGCTTCCCGGGAACGCGTTGTAGCAGGCGTAACACTGCGTAGGTAATACCGTCATCGCCAGGGGACGTAGCTTTACCTCGAAAAAGAGCACGGCGCAGCTCCTCCTCAGTTATCTGCACTGTTTCATCGTCATCATCTTGTAACAGAGCTGATACCAGATGAAGTCACCGAACAGGAGCACGGGAAAAAAATGCATCTTGTATGTGGATGGGAAGACTAGCCGGGGTAGACTGTTCCGACCAAGCATTAACAAGTTGTTGGGCGTAGCGTCGGGAGTGTGATGTCGGGCAGAGGCGGGCGTTTTCCTAACAACCCTACGGATGAGATGCCACATGGTAGTTACACTTGTCTGCTGGTTAATGCTGGAAACGCTGCCAGGATGTAGTGAGTGTACACTCCTACAATGCGACTAAAGCATCCCTGGATGTCTGGTAACGATGAAGCAGAGCAGGAGTCGGGTTGGCTTGAAACAATGAACCATCACGTTCAGCCTCTTCCCTCGCCTCTTGAATACGTGCGTCAAGTGTCCAGGGGTGGGCAGCACGGCGATGTTGGAGGTGTGGCCGGGAGACATACCTGTGAAAATCATGAGTGGCAGAGACATGGTTGGAGTATAACTGGTCAGGTGATGTAAGGTCAGACGTAGGTAACACCCAAACCATGTAAGAGATGTAGTTAGGGCAATACTTAGGAGGCACAACAATACGTGAACGAGTAACAGGAATGGTAGGGTTAGCAGGCAAAGAATAATGAAGACGAAGTGCGACGTGATCACAGAATAAAGCTGACACGGAGGAGCAAAGTACCCGAGACACCATCAAGCCAGATGTCAGGACGTGATCCAAAGTACCTCCGCGGGAGTGAGTGGCGCCTCCAGTGTCCCAGCGCGTTAGAAAATGCCTGTGGAGGTAGGAAAGAAGACGAACACCATTACGATTATGAGAGCCAGAAAGATCACACAAGTCAGGATGCCGAGCATTAAAGTCTCCCATATACACCATGCCACGCACTGTAGGAGGAGAAAGAGCCTCAGGATTGAGTCTAACAGGAACAGAATAAACATTGCATAGCTGAAGTACACCATCTACCAGTGAGATCTCAAAGAGCTGAAAGGTTGTGTCAGGATCAGAGGAGGTGCGGAGAAGGCGATGTGGCAATGAGCTATGTATGTAAGTCAAAAGACCATTCCTTACCAGATGGACGTATGGAACATAACCTGCGAGGGAAGGAGCTTGCCCAGCGGGGAGTGGCCGGCCTGGAAATGCTTCCTGGAGAAAAACAACACTTGGGTGATGACAAAAAACATAAGCCTTGAGTTGAGCAAGCTTGGCGTGACTGGTGATACCACAGACGTTCCAGGAGATGACATCTAACTGGTGATTAAGAACGAACCTTATGTTTTGAGTTATGAGACCGGGAAGTGGAGGCAGACGAATGGCCCGTAGAAGGAGATGGATCTGAAGAAGGCAATGGCTGACAGAGTTTTTCAAGACTTGAAGCAATAGTATCCATCCTTTCGGTGAGGTTGGTGACAGCAGAGACGACTGCCTTCTGAGCCTCAACCATGGTGGCGAGTTTGGTGTCAGAAGCGGCATGAGCAGCAACCAGCCCATCAATTTTGGCTTCAAGGTTGGTAAAGCGGTTCTCGAGAGCCTTACATCGTGCCATAAAGGAATCGACAGACTTACGGAGAGAGGAGCAGACTGGGTGGTGAGTGGTGGCGGCGGTGGAGGTGGCGGAGATGGCGCGGTAGCAGAGGCGGGAGTCGGGGGACTGGCGTCGAGCGCAACCATGCCAAAAGTTAACCCCCGGCTGTAAACAGCGTGGACACTTCCATCGAGACGTATCCCCAGGAAGTGGGGGCTCGGAGGTGGAAGAAGTGGCTGCTGGAGGCAGTAGCTCCCTCTTGAAGGGGCACGTCCTGGAGTCATGGGCGGCCGCACACCAGGCACACTTCGGCGAGGCTGAACAGTACGTGAAGATGTGGCCAAAGCCCCAGCACCTGTAGCACCAAGGCTGGTCATTGTGTAGCTTCCGTACTTCACATGGTGGAAGGCAGGGGAGGAAGTCAAAGGAAATAACAGGTGGAGGTGGGTCGGGAAAGACACCAGATAACAACAATGCGGCTAATGGGGGAACCATCCTGGATGAAACGACGGGCAGAGTACACACCAGGGTGTGTCTGAGCAAGGCTGGGGTTCAACATCAACAGGAAAACGGGTGAGGATGTAGCTGGGGTATTTACGAGGCCTCTCGGGTGAATCCTGGGGAATGAGTGACAGAGACAAAAACTCACCAGACTTAACTGCGACAGAGTTGTCTGGATATATACACAAACCGAGAAGCGACAGAAGCCATCTTGACTTCGGCCAGGTCACGCTGCAGTTGGAAGGTCTTGGTAACTGCATGCAACCACCGCAGCTTCGTGTCCGTAGACGGGTTCCCACTGAAGGAGAGCCTGATGATTACTTCTCTCGGAGCAAAGGCAGGGAGGTGGGACGAGGGCCGGGAGGAAGCACGGTTAGAAGCACTAGGGCAAGGCAGAGAAGGCTGAGCGATAACCACGTCGCATAGAGCCGAAGCACACTTGGCAGTTTTGGCAACTGGAGGCAAACAATCCACATAAAGGGAGTCAGCAGAGTCCTCAACGGGCCGCTTGTTAGAAGTGGATGAGGTGGACTCATACTGAGGAGAGGGCGAACACTAACGGGGGTTGGACACGGACAGATCAGACCAGTGATCTACCACAGGAGATCGGTCGTCGTCAGAAAAGGCCAAATCGACCTCCAAGCAAGAAGCAGTATCCAATCCTGAGCACTCCATCAAGCCAGGCAAGGCCTCGACGGGAAGGCAAACAAGCCCGTCAGAGCGCACTCGCAGCAACCCGTGACCACCTTAACAACTGTTAGCCGGTGAGACAGTCCAAGACTGCCAACACAGGTAGAGCAGAGAGATGGCAGGAACGTCCACACCCAACCAAGGTTGAAGCGGGACTGGAGCAAGAAGAAACGTTTGTTAGAAGTTCCTCAACTACATGAACCAATTGCTTTACTAATGTGGTTTGAGCTCCACTTCCAAATACATTCAAGAAATTTTTCTTGAGTTTTGCTTAATTATCCCCAATATCTGCGAAGCTAAAAACACTACTTTGCATCAGGTTTATCGCTCTCGAACCTGTTTCTAATCGTGAACGAATGAATCCGATTTTGTCACTATCAGTAACGACATTTGACCCTTTCATTACATCTTCACATAGGGTGAATGCGCGTATTGAAACAGAAATAAGAACAACCTTAATAGGAGCTTTCATACTGGAAAGAGGTGGAGAGGTG
This sequence comes from Metacarcinus magister, assembly GCA_029783475.1. NCBI lineage: Eukaryota > Metazoa > Arthropoda > Malacostraca > Decapoda > Cancridae > Metacarcinus > Metacarcinus magister. The sequence goes on along the minus strand of JAPQNM010000009.1, from coordinate 2,749,364 downwards.
GAAGCCGGAAGTGTTTGATATTTATTTTTGTGATGCCGCGGTTATGCCACCTTATCATTTACGTTATTTTGTTTATTTATTAATTAATAACTTCCGCAGCTTTTGCCTCACATTCCTTTTACTCGAAAACTTCCAAGGTAAAAACATCAAATGGTAGTGTTATGTTACTCTTAGGCCGGATTCTCTCGGAAACTGGGGAACGTGGAATAAGTTGTTAATGCCTGATTAAGGTTTGAGCACTACTGATACGCACGCAACTTCACAATGAGTCAGGAAACAGAAAGAAACTGCATATTTGGAATTTGGTAAAGAATATAATTTCAAAGGCACTACTCCAGTACATAACCCGGCAGTAAAGATATGTCATAACAACAGGCAAAAACCCTAATTTGTGATCAATTCAGATCACACGTGCATCATACTAACCCTTGCAGTATGAGACGAATGGTTAAGCAACCTATTCACTAATAAGAAATTAAAAAAAAAAAAAAAAGTATACTTTTTCCTCCTGGGACCGCATGGTTGAAAAGAGAAAAAAAAAGGTATTATTTTACATCTTCACCAAAATGCTCTTGAGAATTCAAGGTTACCGTAATAGGCTACATTACCTAATGAATTCTGAAAAGGTTTTCTTTATTACATTTCCGTCACAAATTTTTAGTTTGTGAGATATTCAATGTTTTTTATGAGACCTTCTCTTCGAGAATAAGGTAAAGTTTAGTTTGGTTTGAATAAGAATGTTATTTGTCAATTGTAGGATTCAGCAGGAAACACCTAAGGCAGTTGCAGTCTTTATTCAGAAAGCTTCAACCTGAAATGTCAATACAATAAATTTCCTATTCTATACAGCTAGAATATTTTCCCCAAACACCACGAATCTATATAACAATCGTGAACAACAATAGTTAACAATCCTAAAATGACCCAGGCTAAATTAAACATGATCATGACTGTACACAGGGTAAACAAACAACCAAGCACCAAATAAAGAACTCTTAAGAAATAGTAAAGCTATAAAGTGGTAAGGGATAATAAACTATTGTTCTGAAGGAAACTATTGTGAACTCAACAATGGCCCGAAAGGAAAATAAATTACTGTACTACTTAAAAATAATGCCGAACTCAAAGTCAAGTAAACTCAAAAGTCACACACGCAGGGCCTCCATAAACCTACGTGAATTGCACAAACCATTCCAACACCTTGGGAACCACGGTAGATAATAATGCACAATCAACACCGAAAGTGCAGCAGTGGAATATAGAAAAAGCAAGGACTATAAAAACTAATCGATTAAAAGTTATATGCTTATGTTAACTCACCATGACTCGAGTCTACAGAACAGCAAAGTAAAACAAAAACTTAAATGAGTTACGTTAATAATAATGAATGTTCAATCACAAATAGGTAGCCAAATAATAATATACTCGTACATATCAGTATCCAAAACAGACAAATGTGAATATCACTGACACACGCCAAATACTCCGTGGCCACTCTAACTCCGACGACACCCAGCGAATGTATGACCAGACAAAAGGAGAAATGGAATAATTCACCTCCAAGCGCTGCACTATAAACAAGTGACTACTTACAAGCGATAATCATTAATCCCGAACACAGTGAATCCTCAACTCATAAATGTGTTTCTCCCTCACTCCACTATTCAAAATGTCATGTACTGGTCAAATGCCATGGTACTTGTCAATGTCCCAAATGAACTTTGACACTAATAACAGGGAGCACCCACCTGTAGTAAGAGGAGCAGAAATTACTCAAATTAGTAGTCTGGCTGGAGGGTTGTTGCGTGGGAAGAGGGCCAGACCCTCCCCAGCCACGCCACACACAGCCTCTTTGACTTGCCAAACATCGTTTGTTTATTTATCTTTCTCCTCCTCCTCTTATAGCTCCTCTGGTTTCCTGTCTGTCACAAGTTTAGTTAAAAATAAGTTTGTGTGTGAGTAAAAACCTTTAGTGAGTGGGGTCTTCCCTGTAAAGGTTGTTTACGGGTGTTATAAATTTTACTTGGATAATTTGGGTGGTATTATGGACGGGAATCTTCCCCCCAGCGGGTATTTCAAATGTACCCAGTCGGGTGAACATTCACATCTATTCCCCTTTAACATTATCTCCTGGCCCTTGGTATGACACAGCTTTTCCCTCTGGAAGAAATGTTTTTACTCGCACTTACAAGAGCAGACTAGTTCTTCGACGACAACACTTGATCATATGGTACATTCATTTCATAACCTACCTTGGGCCCAACTAGTAGATAACAAACTCGGCCTTTCCCATCATTCCAACAAACTTCAGCATAAAACCAATAGTCAATACCCCGGCAATTTAGACGTGGTTGCTTGCAAACCAGTTGCCTTGTTGATATTACATAACATTTTATCTCATTACCCGGCACAGTTCCTCCCCCAGTCTGCATACTTACAATAGAAGTCTGAATGATCTTATCAAAACTGTACAAAATCCCGGACACTCGATGGTTAAGTTAAGCCTTCCAGACTCTTGAACTGCCACTCTGAACATTTAACAAAATAAATTTCCAGTCACTCAGCTTCATTTTTTCTCACATTCGCACATCATCCATTCTCCATTCATCTCCGCAGCAAGTAGTCATAAAAGGAAGCATGTGTCAGAGCTTAAACCATGTCATGATTTTTCCTTCATCTCCTACCAGCGGCAGACTGTGCTCCAGAGGCCTAACCACATTACTACAAGATGTGGTTCCCTCCTTTAAAAGCTGCATCCTTTTTCGCCCTAACCTATTAAACAAATATAAAAAATAACATTAATAATAACCTACCATATACAATCAGGGCTCAAACTAAGCCAGGGAAGTTAAGGTGGATAGTCAGGCGAGTTTTCTCACCCGGGCCGAACAAAACACTCACTCACCCACTCCCAAGGTGGTCACAACTCTTTAACATTGATCTCCCATGTTCATCCAATACTGCTCACACTCACACAAACCAATATATATATATATATATATATATATATATATATATATATATATATATATATATATATATATATATATATATATATATATACAGACAATGATAATGGGTATTCGTTTTCGGGGTTTTTTTTATCTTCTGCACTGTTCCCTTAACCTCCACACCTTTTACCTCCCCACTTTACCTTAACACATAGTTTTTAACACTCCTCGATAAGATGTCGAGGTCTATGACGCAGCAGCAACGGTTCATCACTGTTCTCCACTGTACACGACACCTCCTGTTAGGCCAACAACCACTCCTCTTTACCTACATAGGGCTTTATTTTCTCAGCTACCCTCTGCACTTTTTGGTCGGTGAAAATGTTTTCCAGCAAGCAAGCACCGCCATCCCTGACTACCTTCAATGTTTTGTAGGGACTGGCCCATTTAGGGTTCAATTTCCTGTTAGTACCCAGTAGTGTCACTTCCTTCCGGACCCACACTAGCTGTCCTACACTGACAGCTTGGTTTTTTTCTTAGTCTATTTGCCACCTCCCTATACCACCTTGTTTGTGTCTGGTGAGTTTGGCGGATGATTTCCTGCGCTACCTACAATCCTACAGGGTCCCCGGCGACACTGGGTAAAGGGGAGCCCATCTGGCAAGGTGCATGGCGTCCAAAGAAGAAAAAATAGGGCTGGACGGCCGTTGAAGAGTGGACAGCGTGGTACAACACTGTCTGGCAGGACGTCAGGTACTGTGGCCATTTCAGAGGATATCCTGCACACAGAATGGCCAGAACAGTTTCGAGGGTAGAATGCACCCTCTCCGTCGTGCTGTTCCCCCTGGGGTGGTATGGAGTTATGTAGTGCGTGGTGATCCGGTGTCTCTGCAGAGGTCCTGGAACTGCTGCGAAACAAACTCCATCCCGTTGTCGTAGACCACAGACTAGGATGCCCCACAGTCAGCGATGTACTGCTACATGCTCTCCACAACATTGTATGTGTGTGTGTGTTTTATTCTAAATGGGTAAAGTTTTTCAAATCTACTATAGTGAACAATTACCTAGAGTACGTAACGGTAACCATGAATGCTTGAGACCATATCTGTGAGATCAATTTCTAGTCATCCAAAGGCTGTGATACTGAAGGTAGTTCTTGCCATTTTTGTTGTAATCCTTCTGTGCCTTTGAATTGCTGACAGGTAATGCAATTCTTTACATAGTGACTCGCTTCAGATTTCAAGTTGGCCCAATAGAAGAATTCCTCAGCTTTAACAATGGTTTTCTTCTGACCGAAGAGCCCGGAGGTAGTGTGGGCAAATTCTAAGGCTTTTTGTTTAAGGGTTTGAGGAACCACCAAGCAATAGTAGAGGGTGCCGTCCACTTTTTCCTTAACGTAGTACAAAACCTTCTCTTCAATTATAATTTGATCTAACAAAGTTTTTGGGTAAATTTTCGTAGGTAACTTTCACCCTTCTAAGTATTCTGCTAATTCCTTCCACCTCACATTTTCCCTTTGAGCCTCTGTTACTTCTGTCAGGGTTAGCCCGAGGTAGTCGCTGGGTTCTACTACTTGTCTGACTACTCTTACTGGTCTTGATAATGTGTCAGCTACCAAATTGTGTTTTCCTTTAAAGTACTTTATATCATATGAATATTCTCTCATTTCAATAATCCTTCGGCTCATTCTTGGGCTTTTCGTTTTCCTTTTAAAGATAGGCTATTAGTTAGGGGTTGGTGATCAGTAAGAATGGTAAATTTTGGCACCCACAAATTGTGATGGAAATTTCTACATGTTAATACTACTCCAAGGGCTTCTCGGTCAGTGGCCGAGTATCGGGACTCCGCGGCATTTATTTATTTATTTTTTAAATACCCTATAGGCTTATTACTACCAACTTGCTGAATTTGGCTTGGCTTAAGACTCCTCCCACATGCGTGTTACTAGCATCTGTGGTTATCAGGAAGGATTGATTGACATCGGCCTTACCAAGAACTGCTGTGCCAATTAGTATACTTTTCAATGTTACAAATGAATTTTGACATTTCGGTCCTAAGGATTTTGATTTCTTTCCTGGTCAGGTTGTTAAGCGGTCTGCTATATTTGCAAAATTAGGGATATGTTTTCGATAGAACGAACACATCCCTAAACACCATCTGACTCCTTTGACTGTACCTGGAGGCTGCATCTTCTTAATAGCCTCCACATTTTTAGGGTCTGATTTACACCCTTCTCTTGAAACTAAATGGCCTAAAAATTTTACTTCTGCCTCCCCAAAAGTGCACTTGCTTAAATTTAGTTTTATGCCATTTTCTTCTAGTACTTTGAAGACTTTTTCGATTCTGGTCAGCAGCCCATATAATTATGTCATCCAGGTAGTTCCTAGCTCATCCTTTCTTCAACAGCGGTGTTAAAATAGACGCCATTTGCCTGGAGAATATAACAGGGGAACATGATAGCCCAAAAAAGAGTATGAAAGTGATACAAGGACACTCCGTCGCCAAATGTGGTGATGTCTCGGGAATCTTCATGAACAGTTATCGGAAAATAGGTATAAGGTAGCATAGAAAACTTGGTCCGTGGCCTATTCAACTAATTCGTCCAACCTAGGGAGAGGATAGATGTCAGTAGCCAGGTGGGTGTTTACCTGTCTGTAATCGAGGCACATGCGTTTAGACCAGTCAGGTTTGTTTACTAAAACTATTGGGCTCAGCCAAGCTGCAGTTGATTTTTCAATTATTCCTCGACCTTTCATATCCTCTAGCATTTGGCTGATTACTCCCTTAGATGACTCAGGGTACCTATAAGTAGGCGCCCTTACCGGTCTGGGGTCAGTCACGTTAATTTCCACGGGTGCCCCACCCGTGGGTGGGTTCTCCTTGAGGATGAATTATAAGGGTTGTGCCTGGTTCTGCTTCAACAGGTAGCGCGATAAATTTAGTTTGATAGGGTGCAAGGCTAACATCAATGGAAGTGTGTAAATTTGCATTAGATGATGTTATAACTGTGGGAGGAAGATGTGTTATCCTTCTTACTGTATTTTTCTTCGCTCAAATTAGTTGGACGGCATAAGGAGCCTTTCCCCTATGTAACCATTTTTCTTGTGGGTCCCAGAGAAATGGTGAGCAATTGAGAATGTCGCACCTCAGTAGTATGTCGGTATTTAAGTAACTATTTGGGACTACTGGAACCCATCTTTTAATTACATCTTGCAACCCAATTCCAATTTCCACCAGTATTGAGCCTAACAATCTCATAGGTGCACCTGTCACACCTTGAAGGCAAGGGAGATTCTTCTTTTTATTAATTTCGCCTCCCACTTTGTGCGCTGTTGATTCTTTGATAAGGGTGTGACTACTACCTGTGTCAACAAGAGTTGGCAGTAATTTTTTATTATCTGACAGATGGATGATAGGGGAGGTGTCCGCGCTAGTTAGTCAACTACTACTTAGATTGACTCTTCCTGGACAATTTAGGTTTCCTCTGCGGCAGTTCAGTCGTCCGCAATCAAAGCACGACCCATCCCCGGGAGCTTGGGTACAGTCCCTGAGGTTATGGGTGTGGGAACGGCAGTAAGGGCAAAACGTCTGGGGTTTTCGCGGCGATCATGGCCCGCTCGGAGCTGTTTCTCTTTGATAGCGACGCGGTGGTGAAGAGTAATATTACCATACAACCCTCACAAAAGTGGTGGCCAGAGAGAGGAAAGAAATAAGAAAATTAAGACACATCCTTGTTTACAAAAACGCCATTGTCTCCGCGACACCAACCCCCAACAAGTCTTTGTTGATCTACCCTGCCTTCATCTACTATTACTGAAGGTATACACTACTCTGTCTGCTGTCTGTCTGCTACTCCACCGTCCATCCACACTTGTCTCCGTGTCATCCACCTGCTCCACCCACGACACCATCCTTTGTTCAACGCCGCTGCCCGTGGAAATACCATCATCTTCTGACCCAGCAACACCCACGAGGACTATAGAGGACCATCTTGCATCCACGAGGGACTCCATTCCACTCCACGAGGACTCCACCGGACTCCACTTCACGTCCGCTCCACTTGCTCCATACTCTTTTCCAACTGGAATATTATTTTTAATTTTCAATTAATTTATTATTATTTATAAGTTTTATAATATCTGAGGGTGTGTAGCACACTTAGACTCCTTAAAGAAAGTATCTAAGGCTTTCGACTCTGCTGTGGTTCCACCTCACATCACACACACCACTCCTGACACTACAGTTTCTGCCCATCTTTGCCCTTACAATCTCTGCTCCAAGAATGCCTCTACCTGTACTTAATTTATGTGCACCAAGTTGCTCTTGTATTATGTATATATATTTTTTGTCTATTGTAGAGTGCATAGTTTAGTATCATTTTATGTTTTGAGTCAGAAAGATTATTATTTTTGTTTTGCATTTATATTAGTTTTTTATTCGTGCCACCTATTTTTATGTATTTCTTTTAACTGTTGATGTCTCAGTTTCCTGCACCGTAATGTCACCTCCTACGGGTGTTCTCGTTTCATTCGGTGTTTCTCGAAATGGGAACATTTCGTTGGTTGGTGGCCGAGCAGTGAAGGGAGCTGAGGCGATATGTATATTGTTGTTACTATGTTTATGTATACGTATATGGTGCGCACTGTTTATACGATTATGGTGTATGGCAACTGTAGATTTCTGGCAACTGCGCGTCTGACTCAAGCCGCCCAGCTGGCGACCCACGCGTGATCCCGCAGCTTGCCTCCTCAGTGGGTATCCATTTTTCATACGGCAAAGTCATATTATATTCGTCTCCTCTTTCCAGCCTTTGTTTATTGTATAATAAAACCCCACGAAACCTCCGAAGCCTTATTAACCGCGCCACGCTACCATACAACCCTCACATATTGCTCTGGCTCCAAGTTCTGGCAGGCTCTGTCCACGTTAATATTTATAGCAAATTATGTTTTCAGGAGATTAAATAAATCATCCTAGGTAAGATAAGGTTGCTTCCGTTGTTGGTTATGAACTAGCATGGCTATTTCTGGCACTAATCTGCTCTTGGCCACCTGTACCCGGGATGGTCCATGGGAAGTGGTCTGTTCAATTAACTCGATGAACATTTGCAAACGTGCTGAGGCCTCTAACACTTCCAGATGCATGAGTTCAAGTATTGGGATATCATTTGGCTTGGTCATCAAGGGGCTAGTCACTACAGGTGAGGCAAGGACCTCTTCCTGTTTAATGAATTTTGAACCCATACTTCACATTACTGTGGCTTGTTGATATACGATGTCTTTTAATTCCGCGATTTTCTGTCTGAGTTGTTCAGTTACCGGTAAACCATTGTTGTCACTGTGTAACCTCACTTCTTCCACCAACCGAGCCATCTTGTACTATCAGCGGGTTAGCCGTTAGCGTCACTTAATCCAGATTACAACTTATGTGTAAACTTAATCCAAACTACCTTACTTAACTATCTTAATCCAAGCTAACATCCTGAAGGTATCTCTAACTTGACACGCCTCCTCCCATAAAGTTACGAATGGCTTTTTTTAGCTTACTCCTCACTCTTTGTTTTCCAGTCGCATTCCAATGTATCCCATCTTCGGCTAAGTCCTCTACCCAGCTCGCACTGTTAAAATGGATTAGCTGGTTAGGTAGGTGATTTTGCAGTCTTCTATTAATGGACCTCTGTACCTTTCTGTACCCTTGGTGTGACATGAACTCCTCGTTAGGGTAAAATCTTGGCTCTATGAGGCATACCCACACTACGGCTTGGCAGTTCTCCTCAATAGTCTCTACAATTTGGGTAATGATTTCTTCTACATCCTTGGGCACCGACTCGTTGTCAATGTCATTGCTTCCTAACCACAATATACAAAAATCATGCTCCCAGTTTAACACGTCATTCATTCGTGCATCATTATAGAAGTTGTCGGCTCTGCCTCCAGGTCCACGAAAGATTCTTATTTGCGTGTCATCGTCCACTTCTAAATTGTGTGGAACTTGATTATGGCCAACAACAGAAACTTTCCACATCCTTACTCACTGTAGTGATTATTCCAATAGTGCTCAAACACCTTAAATTCCACCGATAAGCCACCAGTGTGATGCCGCTATTATGCTACCTTATCGTTTACGTTATTTTGTTTATTTATTAATTAATAACTTCCGCAGCTTTCGCCTCACATTCCTTTTACTCGAAAACTTCCAAGGTAAATACATCAAATGGTAGCGTTATGTTACTCTTAGGCCGGATTCTCTCGGAAACTGGGGAACGTGGAATAAGTTGTTAATGCCTGATTAAGGGTTGAGCACTACTGATACGCACGCAACTTCACAATGAGTCAGGAAACAGAAAGAAACTGCATATTTGGAATTTGGTAAAGAATATAATTTCGGAGGCACTACTCCAGTACATAACCCGGCAGTAAAGATATGTCATAACAACAGGCAAAAACCCTAATTTGTGATCAATTCAGATCACACGTGCATCATACTAACCCTTACAGTATGAAACGAATGGTTAAGCAACCTATTCACTAATAAGAAATTATTAAAAAAATTATACCTTTATATTAGAGTCTTCTTTGATGATTGTTTTCTCTAATACAAGGCAAGGAATGGTAAGACACAGTTGATAATTTCCTATGTCTTATTTGTTGATACAGACTGATTGATATGATGAAGCCGAGAGAGGTTTTGAGTTGAAGTCGTGACTGAGAGGACCGAATGACTGATCTCGCCAGAGTCTGAAGGTGATCTGATTTAGATGTGAGTAGTTTGAGGGTCGAGGGGTGTCAAGGGGGGTGACTGGTTGAGGTCAAACCTTGTGTGACAATAACAGAACTAAAGTCACATTCTGTGAGAAGATCACAGAAATTAAGGAGATTATATTTAGCTCGCGGACACCTGCGGGAAGGCAAGATATAGGACTCTAGGGAGTTTTGGAAAGATGACTCTGTTAATCTGATAATTGGAAGGGGTCGCTATCTCCTGGGATTAAGACGGCCAGGTGCAGAACGATGTGTCAACTTTCTCTCTCTCTCTCTCTCTCTCTCTCTCTCTCTCTCTCTCTCTCTCTCTCTCTCTCTCTCTCTCTCTCTCTCTCGGTTCCCTGATACAGAGGGATTATGAATACTATTTAGATAGAATGATACACCTTTCCTTCCTGGGACCGCATGGTTGAAGAAAAAAAATAATGATCAGTATGGTCTCAGAACATGGGATGATACCAGTTACATTGTCACTGTGACAAAAGCTGTATATATGTTTTGTGGAGGTATTAAGTCCTGTAGAAAGAGGAGCAGAAATTAGTAGTCTGGCTGGAGGGTTGGTGCGCGGGAAGAGGGCCAGACCCTCTCCCAGCCACGCCACACACAGCCTCTTTGAGTTGCCAAACATCGTTTGTTTATTTTTCTTTCTCCTCTCCTCCTCCTCGTATAGCTCCTCTGGTTGCCTGTCTGTCACAAGTTTAGTTGAAAATAAGTTTGTGTGAGTAAAAACCTTAAGTGAGTGCGGTCTTCCCTGTAAAAGTTGTTTACGGATGTTATAAATTTTACTTGGATAATTTGGGTGGTATTATGGACGGGAATCTTCCCCCCAGCGGGTATTTCAAATGTACCCAGTCGGGTGAACATTCACATCTATTCCCCTTTAACATTATCCCCTGGCTCCTGGCACGACATTTCCTCACCTAGTAACTAACAAATTTACTTCATCAAAAGAAAGGTCATATGAATATATGAAAGCCTCAAAGTCAATTACTGATTCTACTGATGTATCACCGTCGTCAGCTTTCCACGCTTTTAGCTGAAACTCACTGTCAAAAATTTCAGCTATCTTTACTAATTCTATATTGCTACGTTTACCCTTTACGTCCATTTACTGTTAACTTGTGTATCTAAAGTATACTAAATGAATAACGGGTTTGCATTATATCGTCCAAAAGCGTCAATTAAATCGTAGGGACTATAGTCCCTACGATTTAATTGACGCAAACATTGCTAATTACAACTAAGATATTATAATATCTTAGTTGTAATTAGCAATGGTTGTACTTATTAGTAGTAATGATAGTACTGATTATTAGTAATGTTAGTAGTTATTATTGAATTACTATCTTCTCACGAATGACAATTCCCTAAAAAAAGAAGAAAATCACTGCCTTACAGAGATTTAATATTGTTACGTAATATTCCCAGGGAATACTATGTTAGTTATAATTAGTAATGTTAGTACTTATTATTTGTAATGATAGGACTAATTAATAATGTTAGTACTTATTGAATTACTATCTTATTACGAATAACAATTCCCAATAAAATGAAGAAAATCACCGTTTTAAAGAGAATTAGTATTATTAAGTAATAAAACTACTAATAATACTGTGAAGTAATATAATATTACTAGTATCATCAAAATAATGATAAGTGTGTGTTAAGTAAATTTACTTAAGTGACCCTCTACCTCTAGACATTTTCTGTCTCACCACCGCTCGCAAGAAAAACGCAAGGCATGTTCTATTGGTAAACATAGCTATTACTTCTTTGTGACAATGTGCCTAACCAAAGCGCCACATTTTAAAGAGTATTTGAAAAAATACCCTAACTGTGTCTGTGCAATCATAAGTGAACACTAATTTCATTGTAGTTCAAACTAAATGTGTTAATTAATACTTACTGCCGCCGAAGTAGGGAGGAAAAATTTGAGTGAGATGGTAGGGGGGCTGACGCAAGCACTTCTACAACCTTGAGTCAAGGCAACGCCACGCGGGGATTGGACGTGGAGTGTGAGTGACTGTATCTCACCCGTAATATTCTGTCCACTTATTGAAAAGACATGCGATGACAGAAGTTGCTATCAGCGCCGAGCAAGTCTTCGCTGAGCTTCGATGAAATTCTGTAGAGTTTTGTAGTCAACATAGAAGGAAGTCTTCGCTGATACTACGACGAGTTACTCTCGTAGATTGTAGAAATGGACAGGTTCCACCAACCAAAACCTTTTTATATTGCAAGAAGAAATAAGGTAGCGGGTGGTGAGGTGGGTATATATAGCGAGGTCCCGTTAGTTTCGTCTAAGTCAACAGATCACTCGTACCAAGGTTCACTTGCTTCACCAATGCCTTTTAAGTCTACAAAGTTTTAGTTTTCTTTTTCCTTATTCATCATCATACTTTTGTTGTTTCTTATTCATTTGCATTTATGCACACTGGTAATAAGAAATTCGTATCCCACCGCTGCCACGATCAATGTACCGGGGTTTATGGTGCTGTTGAAGGTGTCACGAAGTACCGTCACTTAAGTTTTATGTTACACTTGTTGATGTAGTAAATATGTACTGGAGATTAAAACAGACTCTTTGTCTTAACTTAGTTTGCACTTATCACTGACACTGTACAGTAGGGACGGCGGACACAAAAGACGAAAACGAACATTATGCAATTCGCTTATTTCACGTCCTACCCAAACCCTCTCTGTCCGGTTCTGGCCCGCTCCCTGACGCCTGCTATAGAAAAGCTGACCTAGCACTTGGGTGCGGTCATCATGGTTGCTAAGACCTGCTATATTAATTAATTCATATCTAATTTATTGTTATTGAATAACATAAGCAAATACTAATTATGAGATAGTGAATACATAGGCTTATTTCTATGTGAAATAATATTAATATATGAAAGTCTGTTCTAATAAGGTTATTCTTAAGTTATATAATACAATAACTCTCCTGTCTCTTCAAATCTCCTCCTTTAACTGACTGTCTTGATTCTTAAGTCACCGACGCAATGTTGCATCTTTATCTATCTTCTACCGCTATTTTCATGCTGACTGCTCTTCTGTACTTGCTAATTGCATGCCTCCCCCCCTCCCGCGGCCTCGCTGCACAAGACTTTTTACTTTTCATCCCTATTCTGTCCATCTTTCTAATGCAAGAGTTAACAAGTATCTTCACTCTTTCATCCCTTACATTGGTAAACTCTGGAACTCTCTTCCTTTGTCTGTTTTTCCACCTGCCTATGACTTAAACTCTTTCAAAAGTGGAGTGTCAAGACACCTCTAATGCTATACTGGACCTTCACCCCCTGACTCTATTTCTCCTACTGTCCTCAATACAGGGTCTGGCGTATTTTTGTTTATCATTGGTCAGTGCCCTTTTAATGTAAAAGGAAAAAAATATATCCATATGATATAAAACTGCCAGTGGAGGGTTCCATGACGTGACGGAAACATACCGGCAGCTACATACGGACAAACAGACAGACATATACATACAAGGAGAAAAATGAATTTAAGTAAGCTACACATCATAACAACAGGGCTAGGTTCAAGCTCTGTCTCAGATGGTACAAGTCACATGGAACAGCAGCTCAGGGCCTAGTCTCTGGCAGCCAAGCTGGTCTCTGGTGACTCCATTGGTTTTTGGCGTAGAGTGCGCGCTATGAGGCTCTGGCTCACACACTCTTCCCCTACGTGTGGATCAGGCAGTGGGAAAGGTTGATGTTGCCACTAAGTGAGGAGATCATTACAAGGGCATTCTGAGTTGTGTAACTGATCATACAAAGGAGAATACTTTTTGTGGTGAGATGAGTAATGTGACGCTGCAAGGCTTTCGCCGCAGTGTGGACCACGGTCAGTTGAGGGGGTTACTGTGGGGCCTCTCCTACAGTGAGGCCCTGAGAATGGATCGACTCCCTTCGGGGGCGCTTAGGCATACGCCTTTCAGCATGAGTGCATGGCTCTTTCTCTTCAGCAATGCCTGCATCTGCCACCAGTACATACCCAGACAGGTCTTGGTGGTGCTACTATATATAGTGTCTACTAGAGTAAAGTGAAGGACCCTGCTGTCTCTAGAAACTATTGGTCCCTTGCCATAGCAACCGTCATGTCCAAGGTCAGGGGCACTCGTGGATATTTTGATAGTCTCCTAATTCATTGGTACACTACCCAGGACTTTACAGTCAAGTGGAGTAATTTTTTTTTCGCTGCCATATAAGACAATCAATTGGTAATCGACAAGGAAGGATCTTGTCTCCCTACTTGTATAATGTCTACACAGATGAACACAGTGCCATCCTTCGTGATACGAGTATTGGTTGCCACATACATGATAGGGACATCAACTCACTGAGTTATACTGATGGTATGGTGATGTTGGCACCTACAGCAGATGCTCTGCAGGACCTTATCAAAGTGACAGGCGTATGCTGCCTAGCATGACATCGTTTATAACACTACTAAGACAGTATGCATATTAATACCACCGGGGCACTCTAAGGTGGATTACCTTGAATCGGCGTAAATCAGTGGGCGTACGCTCACCTTTGTGGATAGATTCACATACTTAGACCATGTCTTTCACCGTGACATGACTGATGATGATGACATCCAGAAGCAGACCACCAAGCTTACAGTCACGGGTAATACCTTATTGAGGAAGTTTTCTCACTATAGCCTGAAGGTAAAGCTGGAATTATTCAGAAGTCACTGCTACTTTCACTATTGCAACTCGCTGTGCTCAAGGTAGCCACTCCCAACCGGTTCCGGGTCGTTTCGCGCCTATTCCCGTTCGCCCTTGTTCGTGTCTCTCCTATTGATTGGTATTACTAATTGGAAAATAACAACAATTAACTTATTATAATTGATTTATTGACTATAAGAAAAGTTAAAAGTATTGAAATGTTTGTATAGCTGATGTATGGATGAAATAATTATCTTTTAATTCATGATTGAGTATCTGTGTTGATGCCATACTTGTACTTCATTTTTATGCCAGTATTTTTTATAGTTTTTCTCCTTGATTAAATAGTTTTTGTTGTTTTTTCTCCTTGATTAAATAGTTTTTGTTGTTTTTTCTCCTTGATTTAGTAGTATATCCAACTCATTTGTATTAAAAGGCGTCAGTAAAGAAAGAAAAAGACAATACACTTTATATATTTTATTAAACATAAGCACTACAAAGTCATCTTCGCTGGTAATTTATTCCGTACATTTGTCCAATTGTCTTCAATAAGTGGGCTGTGGTTATTTTGCTGGCTGCTTATTTATCCCATATATCTTGGAGTCGCTGCTGTAGGTTGCCGAATCTGGGCTGGACATGTCTGTTCAGGTCTTCTGCTGTCACTGCTGCCGATACCAGTTCTGCTTCTCTTCTGAGGTTGGGGATCAATCTGTATATGCAAATGCCTGAGGGCTTCTTGTTCATTCTGGTATGCCAGCCTGAAGAATTAAAAAAAAAAAAAGTAAAATTACAAGTATGAACAAGAAAGTAAAACAGATGTGAACAGAAAAAAATGTGTGGACTTACCTTCAACATCGTTGTTGGTGCGAATCAACTGCTGGTACACACACCAGGACGGGACGGGAAAAACAGCATTGTCAAACCATTGTCGCTGTATATAGTTTGTGAGTTGTTGCAGTCCCGGTGAGTTTGCTCTGTTCTTCAGGATAGTGAATGCGGCGTTGATGTGACCCGGTGGTAAAAAGGGAAGAGCCATTAACTGTTTAACATACTTGTACATGGTCTGGTGCTGTCTATACATTGTGAATAATCCATATTCCTGCACGTGACGCAAAATTGCTTGGTTCCAGTGGAAGACGCATCCTCGTATCGGAATCCCTGGAAACTGTTCCCGTACTGACTGCCAAGCAGCTGAAATAAAAAAAAATAACATTAAAATATTGAATATAATTTATTTATAATAATCGTATGTATGATATACCATTGATGCAGTTCATGCATTTTAAATTAAGACACAACCAAAAGAAGTTATAGCAAACATTACAAATACAAATTATAATCAAATTTATGTTATCTTCTTGAAATTGATATACATTATTTTTCAATATGAAAATTTTTAAATTTTTTTGTCTTCGATTTTTCCCAATGTATGTTTTTCATATAATTATGCTATTGTATAAAGATTGAAGTCTTACCTGTTTCAAAGTCCATGAAGAAACCCTCTACAGCGTGGCTCTGCAATCTGTCCTTCAAATGCCGGAATATCTGAAATGTAATGAATATTACATTAAAATTATATAGTTATGAAAGATAGTATAGTTATATTACATATTGCTTCAATATTTTCAATTAATATAGCTTTGATTCTATAGGACTACTTCCTAATATTTCATAATGTACCGAACATCATAAATGTGTTAACCTGTCAACTTCAAAAACTGCTTAGTATATAAACTTTACATTATTTGTTTGCTTGAAATTCATGAATTAGACAAAAAAAAAATTCACTCACTGCGTCATAATCTTCCTTTCTTTTCCTGGACATTATGGCGAAGAACAAGGGAAACTGTTTCATCTTGCCGTCCATCTGGATAAAACAGTTAATGCTGAAAAACTGACCTCTGTTGCTGTTCTTAAAGGGAGGGGCAATCACCTGAAAATTATAAAACGTGTATTAATTCAAACATACTATTACTACATGTAGTTTATAAAAGTCACATGGAAATTAAATGGAATGTATAATTCAATTATCTTCTCTTAATACATTTATACAAATATGCGTAGCTATAAAACTTTTGCTGTCTATTCAATTACTATTATCTGTTTTCAATGTTGTAAACTGAATCACTATTATATATAATCATTATTTTTTATGAGAAAGAAAAAATGTCAAGAAAAAATACCTTAAAAGTTCCATCCATAAACCACCGCTTGGTCTGTGTGAGTAGCTGCAGTTGGAAGGTTGTTGCAAGGAGTAGGTGTCTCTCTGTGCCGACTTTGATCTCATCTAGAAGAAAGTCGTTGCTCTTGAGGTAATCTGTGTCAAGCTGCAAGTAGAAGAAGTAAAAACATGAAAACAATAATAATGACAGTACTTGTAATGAGTAAAGATATTTAAGATATTGTTATATCAAAATAATTATTTCAAAGTATTTTCCTTTTACATGTATCAGATGAAACGTACTACACATATATGACTTGAATTGATTACACAAAATTTGACTTAAAATCATATATAACTCTGAACTATTGCAGCTCCATATGTGACTTACAAATTCCAGATAATACAAAACTATAAAGCAAAAATAATACTTACAATAAAGTCGAGGTCTTTTGGTTCTGGTGGTCTGGTCTTTGCACGGAGTCGGTTGGTTGATCTCTTCAGGAGACTCTGTTTCGGTAGCAGGAAACGCTGCGTCTCTGGAACGGCAAGTATTATATCTTCTATTACCTCCACCGCTGGCCTGTGTTGGTGCTCTGTTGCCATCTGCTTTGCCTGTAACGAGAAAACAATGTTCATATAATGTAGTGTAAAGAAATTGTATTAATAATATGCTTCCAATCCGTGTACATGTATTATTCATTATAAAAATTTTAATAATTTTATTCACTACTGTAGTGAGTTGCTTTATCACATACATGTTGTATATTTATAAGTTGATAAAATTTCGACCAAACATTATTAAAAATTATCAAAAATATACCTTGGCTGATAATTTTTTTTGTAGTGGTAGTTTGAGGTCTGGTGGGTGGGCGTGTCTCTGGATTCCTGGTACAAACTCGTCTCTCTTTTGTATAACTGTTGCGCGGCATCTGAGTTTCTTCGACCTTACATTGCACGCCCAGTTGGTACTGTCCTTGTTAATCCTCTTTACATCAAAGGAGTATCCGTTGCTGTAGTTTGCCGCCCCTCTTGCTGCCGGCCTCCAAGACGCTAAATGTTACTGGTTGGTCTGGTAAAATGTCATCAGAAAGTTCTGGGTCTACGTTGATGGAACTGAAATTATAAAATAGAATATTTTTTGTGCAAGTGCACATACAATACATAACATGCATCACATACGCTTCCCATATTTTTTGGGTTCTTGATGGCATCGCTTACATTACTGTTGAGGCCGCGCGGGGCGCGTTCTATTTACCACTGATTCCTGATTCACAAGATCCGCGAAATGAAATTTAATTATTTCGTTCTTCTCACAACATTAGTTTATAATATATTTTCTAGCGGATTTCAATGTGCCATTGCGTACTGGTAGCATAAGCTTGTCAGTTCGGTTATTTCACTTAGTTCTGGTAACGGAGGTGATGCCTCACTTGTATTAAAAATTTTATACTTGACCAAATTTTTTTTTATTTGTTAAATAACTTAATGTATACTCACTTTTCCTGTGGTTCTGGAACGTAGTCCACGTTTCTGTTAGAGATGTCGAATGAACCATCAAGAGAGCTTGTGGATTGGTCTAAGGGTTGGTCTGGCTGGTCAGGTTGGTCTATAGGTTGGTCCGGTTGGTCTGGTTGGTCTGGCTGGTCCGGTTGGTCTGGTTGGTCTGGCTGGTCCGGTTGGTCTGGTTGGTCTGGCTGGTCCGGTTGGTCTGGTTGGTCTGGCTGGTCTGGCTGGTCTGGTTGGTCTGGTTGGTCTATAGGTTGGTCCGGTTGGTCTGGTTGGTCTGGCTGGTCAGGTTGGTCTATAGGTTGGTCCGGTTGGTCTGGTTGGTCTGGCTGGTCCGGTTGGTCTGGTTGGTCTGGCTGGTCCGGTTGGTCTGGCTGGTCTGGTTGGTCTGGTTGGTCTATAGGTTGGTCCGGTTGGTCTGGTTGGTCTGGCTGGTCCGGTTGGTCTGGCTGGTCTGGCTGGTCTGGTTGGTCTGGTTGGTCTGGAATTTCATCTCTGTTCTAGGGACCTAACAAATCTATATCCATCGGCTCTGGTTCGCGTCGAGTACATCCGGTAAACCGGTAAAGAATATAGATGATGATAGGATGCTGCAGGATGACTTAAATAGGCTGTACGAGTGGTCAGATAAATGGCAGATGCAGTTTAATGTTAACAAGTGTAGCATTATGAGCGTAGGTAAAGGTAATAGGCCTGTAGACTACACATTAAATGACAATACCTTAGGAAGGTCATATAGTGTGAGGGACTTGAGAGTTCAAGTAAGCAGTGACTTGTGACCCAGGGAACAGTATATTATAGCTAGAAATAGGGCCAACAAGATAATGGGATTTATTAGTAGGTGTGTGACAAATAGGAGTTCTGAGGTCATTCTGGGGTTGTATTTAGCGCTAGTTAGACCCCACCTAGATTATGCAGCTCAATTTTGGTCCCCTTATTATAGAAAGGATATAGGCTCCTTGGAGGCAGTCCAGACAAGAATGACCAAGATGATTCAAGGACTGAGAAATTTACCCTACAAAGATAGGTTAGACGTCTTAATCTTCACTCCCTAGAGAGAAGGAGAGCAAGAGGGGATATGAAAGGGAAACATTGATCAGGTTCTAGAAATTAGTAGTCAGGATAGGACACGTGGAAATGGGTACAAGCTAGAAAAACTTAAATTCAGAACAGACATAGGTAGATATTGGTTCACTAACAGAGTGGTGAACGATTGGAATAGGCTGGGTAGACATGTAGTAAGTGCTGAGTCAATAAGTAGCTTTAAAAGACGGTTGGATCAGAATATGTATAGGGATGACAGGTGGGATGGCTAAATATTGGATTATTCCAAGGGTGGGGGACAAGGAACTGCCTCGTGTAGGTCATTAACTGGCCTCTTGCAGTCTCCTCATTTCTTATGTTCTTATCCTGTACAAACAAAGTTGATGTCAGCTCGGTTCTTGATGGCATCTCTATACTGATGAAGGGTAATTCTACTGTCACAAGTACGGTGCTGCCATCGCTCACACACATCACAACTCATAGTATGTTGGCGAGGTCTCACTACACGATCACAACTGATACACAAGTCTGCCATTGTCGAAGGAGAAGTGAGAATGAACTGCAGTTGTTGTTGCTTAGGTGTTTAACGCCTGGTTGTCTGGGAAGAAGTGAGGAAGTGAGTGAGGGAATGAGGTGAAATCAAAACTGCCTGAAAGATTATTTGCAGTCAGGTCAAGTGAGGTTATTGTTTTGATGTCAAGTGTGTTTGTGTGTGTGTGGGTTGGGTCTCCGCATACCAAGCAATTATCTGTCTGTCTGTCTTGTTTTGCCTCTTTATTTATTTGTTGTATTTCTCTGACTTTTCCTGTCCGTCCATCTGTCTATCCGTATTAATGATGAGGATGATAATAATAATAATAGTAATAATAATAATAATATTATTATTATTATTATTATTATTATTATTATCATTATTATTATTATCAGTATTATTAGTATTATTATAGTGCATGGTCACTCCTTAGTGACCTTATGTGTATGATATTCATAGTAGAGTGGCTAACGCGCCTATAATTTCTATAGCTACAGTTGTTTTTTTTTCATCAGTTTTTTTTATATACTAATTGTACTTTAATTTATTTGTATGTTTAGTATTTAGGTGCAAATTTAAGTGTAAGATTAAGTGTAATGTCACAAAAATAATGTTTAGAAAAGGGTTGTCTGTCTTTAATTTATGCTTTAGGACAAACATTTAAAGTGTTTGCGGTGTAAAAAGGAAAGTAAATGGCAAGAAAGGCAGGCGATGAATATGGACCCATTTGCCTTTGCAGTTAAGACTGTACTTAATACAACGCTAAACACGAGAACATACGTGACAAACTTGTTGCATGAGGACCTCGATGATATCCAGGTGGGATGGGATGAATTAAAATTTAATGTGTTAAACTCATCAAAAAGGATAACATATAAAACTGTAATGAATCCAACACTGGCAGTACACCCAATCTTTGCAACCAAACTTAATGTAAATGACCTAAACAGGACTAACATAGTCATTGTTCCATTTTATATTGACAATAGTGTATTCTGTTGTGGTCAATGAAATAATACTAATACTAATAATAATAAAAATAATAATAATGTATATATATATATATATATATATATATATATATATATATATATATATATATTTATTTATATATAAATACATATATATATATATATATATATATATATATATATATATATATATATATATATATATATATATATATATATACCCCGCCGTGGGGAGTCACCTTGATGTGGTGGCGGGGCTTGAAGCGTGGTCGGCGGCGCCCCCTCCTGCGGGGCCCTGTCCGTCTCTGTAGGATTGGTGTCCGTCGGCCTCGTGGACCAAGCACTCCCCCTTCATCACTGGTAGAGGAGGCCTACCGGTGATGTTGCTCGTCCTTACCCGTCTACATCTAGGGCAGGACTAAGCCTCCCAGCGTGTTTGCCGTGCGTGGCGTCCTGTATACTCCCCGCGCTCCCTCATCTGGGAGTTGAGTCCACCGCAGGGCAGGAGGTAGTTCCCTGCGGTGGACAACACACTTCTTTGGTGGGGGAGTTGGGGTAAGACAGGTGGTCCAGTGTGGCCCCGCTGGATCAATCGGCTGGTCATGCGTTGGCTAGGGTCAAGCGGCTGCTGTCTGGTGGGCACCGCAACGGTCCCGCGGCTGCCACCTCACTCCAGGCAGTGGCTGCGTATACTTCCCCCACTACCCCTAGGGCTGTTGAGAGCCATCGTGCCTCAACATACATCCCTCCCTTGTTGGGCTCCGTGGTGGGTGAGGGGGTGGGGAAGCGAAAGCTTTCTGAATAATTTATGGCATCTACACCACCACTTTCGCGACCAAACTCGCTCCCTGACGTCCGCTCGTCCCCGGCTTCTTCTTCTCGATCTTCCCTTATCGCCACACTTCAGCCTTTCCGGGCCACGGGTGGTGCAACTGGGACCACTGTCCCCTCCGCTTCGAATTCTACAGATTCGAACCGAGAATTTTTAAATTACAACCCAAGAAAACAAAGACGCGTTAACGCACAGAAGGGCTTTTCAGGCCCTCTCATTCAGACTCTACCAGGTACTTTCGAACCGACATATTACGAACAATTCCTTGTCATCAAGTCTCTTGATGGGGTGTCTGTCATGGATCTAGACATATTTGACGTACATAGAGCACTCATTAAAGTTTGTGGACGCGAGCCTAAGGTCTCCTCCCAAAGGGATGGTAGTCTCCTAGTGGAGGTGTCGTCCCCGGAAGAGAGTGCTCGCCTCAGAGCGATCTCCTCTGTCCCTGGAACGCAGGTGGCGTGTACTCCACACGCTACCCTCAACCAGTGTAAGGGGGTCATCTTTTCTCGTGACGTCATGCGCTACTCAACCGAAAAGCTTCTACACGAACTGAGTGATCAGGGTGTTGTAGGAGTTGATCGTCTACAGAGGAAAGTTGATGGAGTTCTTGTTCCCACCCCTACCCTGTTTCTCACCTTCGACCGACTCAAACTGCCTGAAGTTGTCAAACTGGCGTGGCTCCGCCTCCCAGTAAAAGCATACATACCGTCCCCTAGGCGATGCTATCACTGTCAGGCATTCGGACATGTCAGTCGTTCCTGCCGTAGGTTACAAGATGGCCTACCAGCGGTGTGCCCGTCCTGTGGTACAACGGATCACGATGGCACGACCTGCCCTGGTCCTGTCTCTTGCTTTAACTGCCACGGACCTCACCCAGCTTACTCAAAAGACTGCGACCGCTACAGATTTGAGAGGGAAGTACTCTCCATCAGGACCACGGAGAAAATTGATTTTGCAGAGGCAAAGCGTAGAGTTCTTACTACGCATATACATCCAGGAGTGACTTATGCAACTATGCTTTCCTCTCATAATAATAGACGTCAATTACGCAAAACGACTGCTACAGTGCACCAAGTGGCTAAGCCACAAAATGATTCACAGAAAAATGCTGTTGCTCCTGCTGCTCTGCCCTCTACATCCATGGAGGTGTCAGAGGAACTCACTCAGACCCCTACTGCTACGCCATCACACCATAAGCGTAGCAGAAGTGAAGACTCCATCGAGGAGGTGCCCCTTCCTAAGGAGGCACGATCCTCTAAACCCTCTGGTGGGCCTCGAAGGCCCCCACCAGTGTCGGCTCCGGCCGTCACTTTTACCCCAGTGTCGGCTTCGGCCGTCACTACCTCCCCGGTGTCGGCTCCGGCCGTCACTCCCACCCCGGTGTCGGCTCCGGCCGTCACTTCTACCCCGGTGTCGGCTCCGGCCGTCACAACTACCCCGGTGTTGGCTCCGGCCGTCACTTCTACCCCGGAGTCGGCTCCGGCCGTCACTCCCACCCCGGTGTCGGCTCCGGCCGTCACTCCCACCCCGGTGTCGGCTCAGGCCGTCACTCCCACCCCGGTGTCGGCTCCGGCCGTCACTCCCACCCCGGTGTCGGCTCCGGCCGTCACTCCCACCCCGGTGTCGGCTCCGGCCGTCACTCCCACCCCGGTGTCGGCTCCGGCCGTCACTCCCACCCCGCTGTCGGCCCCGGTCGTCACTCCCCCCCTGGTGTCGGCTCCGACCGTTTTGACTTTGACCAACACTCCTGCCCCGGTGACGGCTCTGGCCGTTACTCCCGCCCCTGTGTCGGCTACGGCCGTTACTCCCGCCTTGGTGTCGGCTCCGGCCGTCACTCCTACCCCGTTGTCGGCTCACGCCGTCATCATTGCTCCTGCTGCTGTGGCCACCTCACTGGCCACTGGGCTAGGAAAGACTGCAAGGCGATTGTCCACTGCCTCCACTGCTCTAGCCACTGCCATTAGGCAGGGTAAGAGCAAGAAGGATACTGGTGTTGGGAGGGCCTCCTCTAGGGGCCTCCCCACGCACCGTTAATTTTAATATTTTAAATATTTTACAGTGGAACCTTCGTGGGTTGAGAGGAAATTGGGAGGAGCTCAGTCTACTCCTGCGAAGACACCAGCCGGTCTGTGTCTGTCTGCAGGAGACTATGATTGGTTCATCCTCCCATCCTACACCCAGGGGTTACTCTGGCTTTTACTCTCCTCATGATCGCGCGCAAGGCCATCATGGTGGAACAGCAATTTTTTTAGATAACTCACGAGGCATTGCTTTTACATCTTTTAATATTGTCTCCCCCCTGCAGCTGGTGGCTGTCCAGCTCCACCTCAGGAGAACTTACACTGTCTGCTCTTTATACCTCCCTCCCAATTCTCCAGTAGACAGAGAGGACTTCGTTTCCCTAGTCCAGCAGTTGCCTTCCCCGTTTATTGTTTTAGGAGATTTTAATGGTCGGCACACCCTGTGGGGAGATACACTTATCAACCCCAGGGGAGCAATGATTGCCACTGTGGTTGAAGCCTTAGATCTAGGTATTTTTAACACCGGTGACCATACACACTACCACATCCAGACAGACACCACCTCGGCCCTAGATTTATCATTGTGTTCTCCCGACACCCTACTTGACTTCACATGGAGCGTCACAGGAGATCTTTGTGGGAGTGACCACTACCCTATACTCCTGTCTTCTCCCGACGTCCTCCCCTTACCCCGTGTCCCCCGCTGGCGGCTAGACCGCGCTGACTGGGGACTTTTTAAACAACTTGCCATAGTTGACTGCGAGGTTGATGAGTTTTTAGACATAGACAGCGCTGTCGAGTATTTTACATCTATACTCCAGCGAGCTGGTGAGCTTTCCATCCCTCAGACCACAGGGTTTACCAAGCGCCGACCGGTCCCCTGGTGGTCTGATGAGTGTAGACAGGCAGTGACAGAGCGTCGTCGAGCTTTTGGTAGGTACCGTCGACACAAAACCGAATTTTTCCGGGGACAATACAGACTGGCTAGAGCTAAGGCTCGCCGAGTCCTCAAGGATGCTCGCCGTAAGTCCCTTGCATCTTTTGTCGCCACATTGAACGTGCAGACACCTATGTCGCAGGTATTCAAGCGCGTGCGGAAGATAGCAGGAAAGTTCTCTCCAGGCCCACCTCCGGTCCTCCATGTCAACGGGGATAAGGTATCTAACAGCCAGGCGGTAGCCAACACACTCGCTGAGACTTTTTCTATGGTGTCCAGCCGGGCCTCGAGATCTCCAGCAGTGCGTCGCCAGTTTGAGGCAGACGAGGCTCGCCAACTAGACTTTTCATCTCGTGGGGGTGAAAACTACAATGTCCCTTACTCTCCACCGGAACTGCGTTCAGCTTTATCTTCCTGTAAGGACTCTTCCCCAGGGGCAGATAACATTACATATTCAATGATCCGTCACCTAAATTCTGGATCACTGTCCTTCCTCCTAGGATTATTTAATAGGATGTGGAGTGACGGATACGTACCACCCTCCTGGAAGTCTGCTATAGTCATACTAATCCCCAAGCCTAGAAAGGACGCCTCACTCCCCCTTAGCTATCGACCCATTGCCCTTACCGTTTGCATGATTAAAATTTTGGAGAAGATGATTAACACTCGTCTAGTCTGGTTCCTTGAGAAGGGTGGCCATCTTTCGGCAGTACAGTGTGGTTTTCGTCGATCTCGCTCTACTTTAGACGCTCTTCTGCGATTAGAAAAAACTATCTGCCAAGCTTTTGCTTGCAGGCAGCGGGTTGTGAGCGTCTTTTTCGACCTTGAAAAGGCATACGACACCACCTGGAGGTATGGCATTCTACGAGCTCTCCATACGGTTGGACTCAGGGGTCACCTCCCTCTGTTCCTCCGGTCTTTTTTACAGGACCGTACTTTTAGGGTGAGGGTGGGCACTGCTCTTTCTAGCTCTTTTGAGCAAGAAGAAGGAGTCCCACAAGGTAGTGTCCTCAGTGTCACTCTATTCAGCATTGCCATCAATAGCATCACCGAGTGCGTCCACCGGGACTTTCGATGCACGCTATACGCTGATGACTTTTCCCTCTCCTACGCTTCCTCTCGTCTCGATGTGGCCGAGCGACACATCCAGTTGGCTCTTGGCCGGGTCACCCGTTGGGCCGATAGTCATGGTTTTAACTTTTCCCCCACAAAGACGGTTGCTATGCTTTTCTCTCGAAGCAGAGGTGATTTTACGGATCCAGATCTATACCTCTATGGCAGGAGATTGCCAGTAGTTGAAACGACTCGATTCTTGGGCTTAATATTTGACAGACGCCTTACATGGTTGCCACACCTGCGGGACCTGAAAGCGGCTTGCCAGCGACGGATGTCCTTGCTCCGTTTTCTTTCCCATGTGTCTTGGGGAGCTGACCGCACCATTCTCCTCCGTTTATATCACTGTTTCGTTCTGTCCAAGTTAGATTACGGTTCCCAAGTCTACGCTTCAGCCACATCCCCTCGCCTTCGTACTCTCGACTCTGTACATCACGGTGGAATCAGACTGGCGACGGGCGCCTTTCGGTCTTGTCCAATCCCCAGTCTACTCGTAGATGCAGGAGTGTTACCCCTCGACCTTCACCGTCAGACTCAGATGGCACGTTTGTGGTTCAGATGCCAAAGTCTCTATGGTGATCCCACTTACAGTGCTGTGGCGGACACTTCACGGGACGCCACTTTCACCCAGCACCCGCACTTCCCAAAGCCTTTTGGCTTTCGGGCTCGTGGCGTGATTGAAGAGTTGTCCCTTCCTCGCCCTGCCATAGCTGTCCCACGATTATTGCCTGTCCCGCCGTGGAAGCGGCTGGCAGTATCGTATTGCCGTTACATGCCGGCTAACAAGAGTGCTATGTCGGAGCATGCTGCGAGGACTTTGTTCACCGATCATGCCTCCGTACATGAGGGTTGCACGCCCATTTTTACTGACGGCTCCAAATCCGATGCAGGCGTCGGATTTGGAGCTGTCTTTCCTGATTTTACTCGGTGAGGCAGTCTACCCCCCTGTACATCAATTTTTACCGCAGAGCTGTGGGCCATTTTAGTAGCGATAAAATCTCTTTTTACCTTGAATGTTGGAGGTTTTGTTATTTTTTCCGACTCCAGAGCAGCTTTGTCAGCCCTTGAGGATTTTAATAACGTAGTGTACATCCAATAGTCTCAGAAATTTTCAACTGGCTCGTACTAGCAGCCCGTCGTGGGCACAGAATTACTTTTTGTTGGGTACCAGCCCATGTCTCTGTTAAAGGGAACGAGAAGGCAGATGAGCTAACTAAGACTGGCGCCTCACGTCAAGTCACTACCTGCCCCGTCCCTCACAGAGACCTGTTTCCCATAATTCGAGCTGCTATTGTTCTAGTTTGGCAAAAGAGATGGAATGCCAATAGAGCCACCTCCAAGATGGGTGCAATTACCGCAAGGGCTGTGAGCCCCTGGTCTTATGCGCACGTCCGAGGCCGCTGCCGTGAGACAGCATTGGCCCGTCTACGGACGGGCCATACCCGCCTCACCCATGGTTTCCTCATGTCCCGGGGAGTTGAGCCCTATTGTGATGATTGCTTAGTTCCCCTGACTGTGCGGCACTTGCTGGTCGAGTGCCCCAGTCTGAGGGAACTGCGAGAGCAGTACCTCGCCCAGTGTCGGAGCAGAGATGGGAGTTTCTCTCTCTCTCTGATGCTGGGGGAGGAGGCACTCTCCCCGGGACATGAAGTGTTAAAATTCCTACAGGAAAGTGGCTTTCTCCACCTCCTGTAGATTTATTTTTCTTTTTAAGTAGTATTTATGTAGCTTTTTAATTTTTAGTTTTTTAAGTACGGTGCCAAATGACCTCGATGTTGCGGCACCATGATCTATTGTCACCAATCAATCAATCAATTATATATATATATATATATATATATATATATATATATATATATATATATATGTCAGGGCCGAGGTGACTACCAATTAATATTATCTTTTTATAGAGTTGTGGGGAAGAAAAATCATGGAGTATGATACCCCGAATATATTTACACACACACAAATAGCAAACAATAGGCTAGAAGCCAAAATAAATCACCAACGACGAACTGCTCGTAAACAATTACCAGAGCAGGGGTATGACACCCAAATAACTCCCTGTACAGCTGTTTTGAGGGTGAGATGCGTGACAGCAAAACTCGGCAACGTAGATTGCTCCTTAGACAGCAGGAAGGGTCGAATGGTGTAGGTACAGTTGAAGGGCACACTGGAAGGGAGCCCAAGTCTCCAGAAATGCCTTCGGAAATGTTGAGAACCAGCAGCAGGTGGTGAGGTGTTATCAGGTGTGAGAGCTGAGGCGTTCTGTCCTTCTCCAAGCCGGTGGCGTGGAGCTTGGCTCGGTTAGACTACCCCCATACCCCTGGACAAGGGGGTGGGGTAGTGGCGGGGAAAAGTGGTGAACAAGCGCCGGCAGACGAGAGTGGTAGTTCAACCACTAATTAGGGGAAGACGAGGCAGGTGCAGTTCCTCACAATATATATACATATATATATATATATATATATATATATATATATATATATATATATATATATATATATACATATATATATATATATATATATATATATATATATATATATATATATATTCTTTGTAATATCTGGGTGATGGGTAATCCTCTTGGGAATTTTAGCCTTATGATGAATAATAGTACCAATGCTGTGACGAACATCTTTATTGTCAAACGTTTCGGAGTTTCATTTCTCCATCTTCAGTGAATCTAAAAAGAAGATCATATATCTAAAGAATTAAATCTAAAACAAGATAAGGGAATATGTATATATATATATATATATATATATATATATATATATATATATATATATATATATATATATATATATATAATGTGTAAGAAATTGTAAAAGAAAATATAAATGATATAAAGTATTAAAAACCTTGTGGATATAAAAATGGGCATATATACTAAAATAGTTATTCGAGAATGTTATAAAAATGCAACTACCAATATCTAAAATGAGTGATAAATTTAAAGAGATTTTTAATGTAAAATTATATGGAAAGGGAGAACAATCGTACCTAGTTAAAATTATTGTGTGAAGAATTGGGAAGCAGAACTCGAACCATTGAGACAAGGTTTGAGTTTGCGAATGAGAAGTGATTCGGCGGTGAGGAGGTCAGTGGAGTTATTGTAAGAGGTTAGTACCTCGAAGTCTGTGATAGAGAAAGGGTGGTCATTATGGTGAGAGTGATCTCTAATCGCGGAGAAGGATGGGTTAGCTATCCATTTACCCGTCCGAGTGGATTTACCTTGGTGCTCACGTACTCTGTGAAGCAACCAACGTGAGGTCGAGCCCACGTATCTATATACATTATTATTATTATATGTATATATGTATATGTATATATATATATATATATATATATATATATATATATATATATATATATATATATATATATATATACATATACAGTGGAGGAAGGGGTAGGAAGGAAGAAAAGAAGGAAGATATAAGGGAGAAAATGAGTGAGAGTGGTCAGGTCAAGACAGGGCTGGTGTGGTCTGAAAAGGGGAAGGGAGAAATGTGGAGAGGGGATTAGGAGTGGGGAAAGGGTAGTGGGATATTGATAACCGCTGGGAACAAATGGTTAATCGCCTCAACGAGCAACGAGTACGTCGCCCTCGTAGGATCGTTGTCGACAGGATGGATCCATTCCAGGCAATGACGGAAGAGGAGTTTGTAGAACGCTTCCGACTTAACAAAAACACTGTCCAGAATTTGATCAATGATCTTGAAAATCAACTAGTAACAACAGTTGATCAGAGAGGTAAGTCAATTTTGATTAGATTGTGTCAAGCAGACCTGTAAAAAACATACAATTATAGCAAAATAAAATTATTTGTAGTACACAAAAACAGTACGGTTTCCTTCCCCAGATCCTTGGAGCTTGTGCGTTAATAGTTATTTGGTTCCACCTCTTGCTTGGGTCCTGTGTGCAAACTGATTCACTATTATTTAATTTTTTAATTTATTTATGTACTTTTTGTTTTTTTCCAGGATCACCTGTTCCCCCTCATCTCCAAATGTTAATTGCACTTGGTTGCATGGCAACAGGAAGCAACCAGAACATCATGGGTGATTGCTACAGTGTTTCCCAAGCAACTACTAGCAGATGCCTCTCACGAGTAGCCAGGAGTATAGCGGGACTGAGGCCTCGACATGTGAAGTTTCCCGAAAGTCAGGAACTCCAGACAGTAGTAATGCAGGATTTTTACAAGATAGCAAGGATGCCTGCGGTCATAGGATGCATTGACTGTACGCACATTGCTATTCTAAAGCCAACGTGCAACAATGCAGAGTACTATAGATGTAGAAAAGGTTATTTTTCATTTAATGTACAAGCAATTTGTGGACCAAATTTAGAGTTCTATAATGTTGTTGCACGTTGGCCAGGAAGTGTACATGACAGCAGAGTTTTTCAGAATAGCCAGATATGTCGGTCACTGGAGACGGGAGAATACCCGGGTCATCTTCTTGGTGATAGTGGCTATCCATGCCGAAAATACCTACTTACACCTCTGCAAAACCCACAGAGCCTTCAGGAGGAGAGGTATAATGCTAGTCATATTAGAACAAGAAATACAGTAGAAAGAGCTTTTGGTGTCTTGAAGAAAAGATTTGCATATATGGGAAAAGTCATGAGAACGAACCAAGA
The DNA here is from genome assembly GCA_029783475.1 of Metacarcinus magister. NCBI lineage: Eukaryota > Metazoa > Arthropoda > Malacostraca > Decapoda > Cancridae > Metacarcinus > Metacarcinus magister. Next base: position 2,719,198 of record JAPQNM010000009.1, on the reverse strand, counting down.
CACAACTAAAGCAATAATCGTTGCATGTTTCGTTCTTCATAACTTAGCTGTGGCCACAAAAATGTTGGATCCAGTGCAAATGGTGGAAGTGAATGATGTGGAACAGCATAGTGATGATGTAGTATACAATGAAAATAGAAATATACAGGGCCAGGGAAAGAGGATGGATATCATTAATAACTATTTTTGATACAGCTTATGAGGCAGATCTCCAGGAAAAGAATATGAGGAATGGGATGAAGGGTTGAAAAAGCTTCATATCCTTCTGTAATTTACAATGTCATTGTAAATTTTTGCAATATTTTTGGTCCATATCTATATCTGTATCTATATCTATATCTATATCTATATCTGAGCCTCAATAAAGGAAAAGTACTTTATAAATATTACCATTATTATTGCTTCCTAACCTTGAAAGTGGTCAAAGGTAAAAAAAAAAAAAAAAATTTAAACAGAACAATCAGGTATAGTTAATGTAATTTCACATTGTATTGCATGATATTTTACAATAAAGTTTATCTTATCTTAAGTTCCCCAGGAGTACTTCCCAATTCTACAAATGCAGACTTGGCTTTCCTAAACTCAAAGAGTTCTTTTTCTTTTTTAATTTTTAGAATTTCAAGTTCGTATTGTGCAGCCTGCTTCTTAACTTGGGCTTCATAATCTGCAGCCTGCATCTTGACCTGTGCTTCATATTCTGCTGCCTTTGCTGCATGTTCTGCTGCCTTTACTGCATGTTCTGCAGCCTTTACTGCATGTTCTGCTGCCTTTACTGCATGTTCTGCTGCCTTTACTGCATGTTCTGCTGCCTTTACTGCATGTTCTGCAGCCTTTACTGCATGTTCTGCTGCCTTTACTGCATGTTCTGCTGCCTTTACTGCATGTTCTGCAGCCTTTACTGCATGTTCTGCTGCCTTTACTGCATGTTCTGCTGCCTTTACTGCATGTTCTGCAGCCTTTACTGCATGTTCTGCAGCCTTTACTGCATATTCTGCTGCCTTTACTGCATGTTCTGCTGCCTTTACTGCATGTTCTGCTGCCTTTACTGCATGTTCTGCTGCCTTTACTGCATGTTCTGCAGCCTTTACTGCATGTTCTGCAGCCTTTACTGCATGTTCTGCTGCCTTTACTGCATGTTCTGCTGCCTTTACTGCATGTTCTGCTGCCTTTACTGCATGTTCTGCAGCCTTTACTGCATGTTCTGCTGCCTTTACTGCATGTTCTGCTGCCTTTACTGCATGTTCTGCAGCCTTTACTGCATGTTCTGCTGCCTTTACTGCATGTTCTGCTGCCTTTACTGCATGTTCTGCAGCCTTTACTGCATGTTCTGCTGCCTTTACTGCATGTTCTGCTGCCTTTACTGCATGTTCTGCAGCCTTTACTGCATGTTCTGCTGCCTTTACTGCATGTTCTGCAGCCTTTACTGCATGTTCTGCAGCCTTTACTGCATGTTCTGCAGCCTTTACTGCATGTTCTGCAGCCTTTACTGCATGTTCTGCAGCCTTTACTGCATGTTCTGCAGCCTTTACTGCATGTTCTGCAGCCTTTACTGCATGTTCTGCAGCCTTTACTGCATGTTCTGCAGCCTTTACTGCATGTTCTGCAGCCTTTACTGCATGTTCTGCAGCCTTTACTGCATGTTCTGCAGCCTTTACTGCATGTTCTGCTGCCTTTGCTGCATGTTCTGCTGCCTTTACTGCATGTTCTGCAGCCTTTACTGCATGTTCTGCAGCCTGTATTTTCAGTTTTGCTTCGTCTTCTGCAGCTTTTCTCTTAACATGTGCCTCTGTCAATCTTTCTTGTAATAATTGTTCCTCTATCTCTATGGCTTTCCCATAAAACGCAGCTTTCTTCTTTGTCAGGGCATCCTGGGCATTCTCAGTTGTGGTGAATTTGAGTTCTCTACATAACTTCTTTTTCTTCGGTTGTGAATTAAAACTCTTCATTTCTTTTTTAACAGAAACAGTATTTGATGGAGTAATATTATTGCCAATGTGTTGTAAAGGCTGCATGCTGGAATTAGAACAACCAGGGAGTACCAGATCATCTTCAGCAAAATACTCTAGGTCAGATTCATCAATTTGGGAGGTAGATCGGGGGAATCCGAATCAAAATTGTTTCCAACATCATCTAACTCTCCCCGAATGAGGTCTAGAACTTTTGCAGTTCCATCTGGGTAAGGAGCAGGAGGGCCACCACCAGTTTTCTTGACTTGCGGTATGAAGTGATCATACTCATCTTTGGCCCTGCAAGAAACAGTTTACATTAGTTTCAATTAAATGAAATTAAGCATATGATGGAATTTTTTGCTTAGGGACTTCATAACTTTACCCCCCAAAAAAGGGCACACTGGCTATTTTTGTCCTCCTCTGAGTAGGCTAGGTTATAGTTATGTTTTAGGCTGCCTAATTCACTGCAATGAAAAAAAGTAAATAATATATTATTATGTGTCACAGGGTTTTTTGTCCTCCTTACATATTATTGTAAGTAACAATATATTATTGTGTGTAGAACTCGTTACGATAAAACTGTAGGATAAGTACCAGCCTTCCGACACCAACCCCTATTCACTCACCTTCGGAGGCTCTGTAGGGCCTAAGTTTTAAATCTAATGTACCCAGAGTGTTTGGCGAAGTAAACAAGAAGACAAGCTTTTTTAGTTTATTTAAATAAGCTTCCCCTGTAACGGAAAGATTATTAAAGACTCTCACACCATTCACTCGCTAACCTGGCTATAAAGAACTTAATTATAAACCTTAAGATTCCTTACTGTACTCACAACCTTCCTACTCTCGAGGAAGTAGCGTTCGCGTGTGCGTGAACGCGTGGGTGCGTGAGGGCGTGTAGGTGCAGGCGTGCACACGAGGTCCCGCGGGCTTGTGTGTCGTCCGTGGATGTAGCAGATGGGTTGAGGGGGGGACGTGGTATCCAGATACACATCCACCTTCCGTTTCTTCCACACGGTCAGTTTCTTCTGCAAAGAAACTCCAAGAAACTCCACCTCTCTCCACTCTCTCCACCACACACTTCCCTTTCTCCACCTACAGTTTCTGTACAAGAAACTCCACGTAAATCCTCGCTCCACCTCTGCAAATCCCAGTCCACCTGACGATGATATACAGGGCAAGCGAGAAATAAATACGTGGAAAAAGACTCCTTCCCCAACCTTTAACCTAACTCCACCTATGCGCCCGCCAGACTGACCTCTCTCGGGCAGCGTGGGTCAGAGCGGCGGCGTCTCCGCGCCCAGGTCACTGACATGCCACAAACTGCCAGAAGGCGATCTCTGGTTGTGTTAATTCGCATAACACAACCCCAAATTAACATGCGCGTAAATGTTACACATCATGCAACTATCTCTACAATTAAGTAGACCTGCTTGCATGCAGAAAATGTCTCCCAGCCTGATAATACCCCCCCATGGAGATAAAGCATTTTGGTTTCAACTCACTCAGAGACAAAAATGCTCAAATCTGATTGGGTCAGGCACGTCTACTTTTATGACTCACCCTTAGAAAGGTTCGGCTTAAATTAGCGTCCCCACCTGCACTGTAGACAACGGGAAACATTCCAAGCCCTCTCCCATGGGAGCTCACCTCTGTCACGTAGCTCAAATTCCACCCATGACATTCGCCCCTGCTTGAAAAATTTTTTACCAAGGGAAAAAATTTGCCATGAAAAAAAAACTGCTGCAGACATTTTCTTCCCAACATGCACTTATATGCTACCTGGCTCTGGTCATGCAACCTATTAGAATCCAGACACTCACTCGATCATACCTGTGGTGTATGTCACTCTACCCTTAGCTCAGATGACAAGACGAGGCGCCCACAAGGAAAAACCCCATATTTACGTTAAGCTCCATACTAAGGGAAAACTCTAGGGCACGGCGCCTTGGTCTGGCTTAGGCTTGCTTAGGCTGTTATACCACATTTAATTTCAAGTGTTATGTAGTGCCTGTATGTTAACACGGTGTACATGGTAAATATGTGGTGTAAATTGCAGGTGTAACATAGTGGAAAAAATAATCCTGGCTACCTGCCTATTTATCCTATTCAACCACGCCATGCAACACACCATGCACTTAGTTACCATGCACGTAACACTGACTGGACCTCCCGTTTACTCCGCCAGTAAACGCGACAAAAAATCTGCACCCACGTTTGTCTGGCCTTTTATATATTTCACTGTAAACTGAAACTGTTGCAGGTACAGTGCCCATCTCATAAGTCGCGCATTTGCATTCTTTGAGGTCTTTAGACTAGCCAGTGGCATATGATCGGTTTCGATCAAGAACTGATCTCCGTAAAGATAGAAGTAATACTTCTTAACACCTTCTACCACTGCTAGGAGCTCTTTTTCTACCGTCGAGTAGTTTATCTCAGCCGCACGCAATTTTCGGCTGTAGTAACTCACAGGAAACAACTGACCATTACTTTCTTGCATCAAAACGGCACCAATGCCCTCCTTTGATGCGTCAGTTCGCAAAGTGAACTGTTTATTGAAATCAGGAAGCTGCAAGATGGGCTCCTTACACAGTAAACTCTTAAGTGTGGCAAAAGCTTCCTCTTGGACACCAGTCCATTGCACATTATTAGGTGCATGCTTCCTCAACAATTCATGCAGCGGTGCAGCAATGACAGAAAAATTAGGGATATAATCTCTGTAATATCCTGTCAAACCTAGGAAGGACTTCACCTGGGTTTTATTCTGTGGACGAGGAGCGTCCCTGACCTTGACAATTTTATCTAATTGGCAACCATATTGTCCGCCGCCAATGACATGCCCTAAAAATGGCACTCTCTCGTGGCCAATCATGCATTTACTTGGCTTGATTGTCAGGTTGTAGTAGTGGAGCCGTTCCATTACTATACTCAGGGTTTCTATGTGCTGCCTGAATGAGTGAGAGTGGATCAATACATCATCCACAAACATCTCTACTCCTTCGATACCTCTCATGACCTCGCGCATAACCTTATTAAAGGCAGCGGGCGAATTAGTCATGCCAAAAGGTAAAGCCTTGTATTGATACAAGCCTCCTGGGGTGCTGAAGGCTGTTACTTTACGACTTTCTTCACTCAGCGGTACTTGGAAGAAGCCTTTGGTCAAATCGATTTTAGAAAAAATCCGAGAGTTGGCCAAAGTCGCAAAAATGGCCTGTGGGTCACTCATTGGCTCGGCATCTAGGCACGTCACCGCATTCACCTTTCTATAGTCTCCACAAATCCTAATCCCTCCTTCCTTCTTCTTTACCACAACAATGGGACTACAATAAGGTGAGTTTGACTTTTCAATGATACCGGCCGCTTCCATCTCATTAATTTCGCCTTTTACCGCTTCAATCAGCCTGAGAGGTATTGGGTAAGGCCTCACCCTCACGGGCTCCTGACTAGTTAACTGCACGTGGTGCGGCGGCACTCTAGCGATTCCTGGCATATCTGAAAAAATTTCAGCGTAGTGAGCTAGCAATGCTACTAATTGCCCTCTCTCTTCCAGAGAGAGTTGTTCACCTATTGCCACATCCTGAAAGGATTCAGTCTGTCTAGCAGAAACAGTTACTGGGCCAGAATCCTCCTCATCCCCAATCACTACTGCCGCTCCTACCTCTGCTCTCTGCAGCTTGGCAAAACGAGCTTGCACAAATTTTAGGCACCTTGCCATCTCCTTGCTTCTCACAGCCCCCAGACACCTCGTTTCTTCACTTGGTGTGTCTGCACGCTTGCAACCCGCGGCTGTTTCTGCCTCAAAATAACGTTTCAGCATGTTGATGTGAAAGCGCTTGGGCTTTCCATCAATTTCGAGTACGTAATTGAGGTCATTAATGCGCTCCTTGACCGTGTACGGTCCCTTCCATTGGGCCAGTAATTTGTTGCTCACCGTCGGCAACAACACAAGACACTTTTCTCCTGTACGGAGTTTCCGAAGCCTACATTTCCTGTCATAAAAACCTTTCTGCACATTGCGAGCTCGTAGCAGCTCTAACTTGGCCAACTCGCACGTCTGCTTGAGCCTGTCTCCCAAATCTATGACGTACTCGTAAGTCGTCCTCACTACCGGGTCAGGTACGTCATCATCCCACAACTCTCGCAGTAACTGCAATGGGCCTCTGACAGTGCGCCCATACAGTAACTCAAAAGGTGAGAACTGTGTGGAGCTCTGCGGCGCCTCTCGGTAGGCGAATAAGAGCGGTGCAATAAACCGTGGCCACTCCTTGGGCTGCTCAGCCGCCATTCGTTTTAACATTTTCTTAAGCGTGCCGTTAAAACGCTCACACAAGCCATTACCCATGGGATGATAAGGCGTGGTGTGTAGCCCTTGGCAAGCCACAAGGCGGAGTACTTCTGCCATCATTGCCGAGGTAAACTGGGTACCGCGATCACTGAGGACCTGTTTCGGTATACCTACACGGCAGAATATGCCCATCATTGCCTCAGCAACGGTACTAGTTTCTATATTCTTCAGAGGTACCGCCTCTGGCCATCTCGTGGAAAAATCCACCATGGTCAGAATATATCTGGAGCCATCACTAGCTCGTGGCTCGATGGGTCCTACCAGGTCTACGGCTACTCTCTCAAATGGAGAGTCAATAATGGGCAGAGGCAGGAGAGGGGCTGGCTTTATCCTTCCCCTGTCCACAGTTTTCTGGCAAACGTCACATGACCTCACAAATCTGGTAACCTCCCGACCGATTCCTGGCCAGTAAAAGTGCGCCTGGACACGCGTCAGGGTCTTGTCTCGACCCATGTGACCAGCGAGGGTCGTACAGTGCCCTAATTGCATGACAGATTTGCGATACTTCGCAGGCACCGCCAATTGCAATTTCTCCTCTCCCGAGGTGCTCACTACCCGTCGGTATATCAAGCCACGCTGCTTGACAAAACTGATGAGCTTCTCGTTACTCCGCATGACCCTGCCTTCCATCCATTTCTTACGAACGCCTCGAAGTGACTCATCACTCTCCATTTCCCTTCTAACTTCAGCGCTGTTAGTCAAATCTCCAGGAGACTTGACCACCAGGGGCCTAACAGTATCCCTTCTCTTGGCTGCTGCGCGCGTCACCACTGCGGCACCGATACCGGGCTCTACGCCGTTAAGCAAGTCTTCGCTTCCCCTGAAATGACTAGGGTTTAACACTGCATCGGGCGTCTGGGTCACTGCATCTTTGCTTCGCCCATTAGTCACGCCGGGTATGTTACCGATTATTAAATCGTAAAGCGGCGTCTCAAGCGTCACACCCGTGATCCAGCCTGAGTAAAACGGTGTTTTCACCTTCACACGTATCTCAGGTGCAAATATGGCAGTCCCATCTAGCAACCACAACCTTCTCCTATGCCCTGTGAGCTCATGTCTCCGGGCCAAACTATGCCTGAGAGTACATATAGTGGACCCGTTGTCCCTCATCACAGTCACCTTTCTATCCCCTACCATGCCCTGACTCAGGTTCAACCGGGAATCATACTGATTCTCAGTGGCACCCGCTAGTCATTGCGGAGGTGGCCTGCTATAATCCTGATCGGCGTGGTACATTGGTTGCGCATTATCGGCCTGTCTCCATTCACAACTACCATGCTGATGCGAAGGCTCATCTCTCGCTGCCGCGCCCTTATTCCATCTATTGGAATAGTCGCCTGGGGGCGCTCTCGGCTCGTAATCCTCTGGCCTATAGCGCTGCCGATAGGCATAATTATTTTTTTTCTTTTTCGGCGGGATAGGCCCACTGACTGCCGCGGTGCCCTGGACTTGAGTCGAAACAGTTTTTCCCGTTCCTGGCGACTCGGTTTGGACTGTTTTAGTGGGCTTTCTCCTATTTCCACACGCCTCAAAATAGGAGTTAGCCGTCTCCTTCATAATGTCCAAGGTTTTTACCTTGTCCATTTTCAGTCGGGTGACTAAATCTTCGGGACAAGATTTAATGAACTGTGCCCGGAAAAACAAGTCCTTAATTCCCTCTACAGTGACCTCGGCACCATCCTTAGACAGCCATTGATTGAAATATCCTTTCATACGAGCAGCGAACTGAACGGCAGTCTCGTCCTCATTTAGAGTGACAGAAAAAAATTGCTTTTTTAGCTCGTCAAC
>JAPQNM010000009.1:2699367-2703519 GCA_029783475.1 Metacarcinus magister | reverse complement strand
TATTATTCCCTTCCACCCTCTTCTCTTTTTTTATCTCTTTATTTCTACTTCCCTCTTTCTTTCTATTTTCTCTCTTTCTCTTACTTTCCTCAATTCCTCTTTTAATTATTTCCTTTTCTCTTTCCTTGCAATTTCCTTCTTACTTTCCTCTCTCATCTCTATTCCATTCTGATCCTTAATTCCTTCCTCCCTTTTCTTCTCTCTCTTCTCTCCTTTACCTCCCCTCCCCCCCCCTTTCCTCTCCACTATTAATCCCGGTGTGAGAAGTATCGAAAGTATTGAACCCTAGGTATGAAACGACTTTTTTTCCCTTTGAGATACAAATTTGGGGGAAAAAAAGGAAAAAAATGATTTCCCTTGACGTTGCCTTCTACCTTTCTCTCTTTTTTTCTTTTCTTCCTCTTTATTTTCTTCTTTTTCTTCTTGTTCTTGATCTTCTATTATCATTATTATTATTATTATTATTATTATTATTATTCATCCTCCTCCTCCTCCTCCTCTTCATCCTCCTCCTCCTCCTCCTGCCTTTGAAACTGTAATATCCATCTCCTTTGCACTTTCCCTCCCCCTGTGTGTGTGTGTGTGTGTGTGTGTGTGTGTGTGTGTGTGTGTGTGTGTGTGTGTGTGTGTGTGTGTGTGTGTGTGTGTGTGTGTGTGTGTTATGCCACAAAACAATGAACGATAAGTAGAGTTTCAACACCACAAACACCACCATCAACTGTCATTGTGGTGGTGATGATGATGATGATGGTGGTGGTGGTAGTGGTGGTGGTGGTGGTGGTGGTGGTGGTGGTGGTGGTGGTGATAAAAGGTCAATTAACAGGTGAATAGAGAGGTAAAGAGAAGGTAAGACAGACAGATAGATAGTTAGGCAGAAAGAATGAAAGATGATAGCAGCAGCAACAGTATTATTATTATTATTATTATTATTATCATTATTATTATTATGATTATAGTAGTGGTAGTAGTAAAATTAATTGTGTTACGATTTATATAAATGGACAAATTAATAATAATAATAACTTTAATAATAATAATAATAATATAAATAACAATAATAATAGTAATAATGATGCTAATAATAATGATGAACACAAACAAAAAACATCAATGAATCTTTTGTTAACAAGCCCACACACACACACACACACACACACACACACACACACACACACACACACACACACACACACACACAGTACACACACATACAATATAGCAAACTTTATATGTATGTAAATGAAGTAAAATAATAAAGTGTAAAAAATGATATAAAAAATTTGGTTTCCTGTCACTATACTGTCCAGTGCAGAGAGAGAGAGAGAGAGAGAGAGAGAGAGAGAGAGAGAGAGAGAGAGAGAGAGAGAGAGAGAGAGAGAGAGAGAGAGAGAGAGAGAGAGATTAAACGGAACATAGGAAAAAAATACCCATAGTGCGTTCACAATGCTCTCTCTCTCTCTCTCTCTCTCTCTCTCTCTCTCTCTCTCTCTCTCTCTCTCTCTCTCTCTCTCTCTCTCTCCCTGTTTTTCTCATTTCTGGATAAAATTTTCCATGCATATTAAAACCCAGTTCAGAAACACAATGGCACACTAATTAACAGGTAATTGAACAGGTAAACAGACATACAAATACACAGACATATGGCTAGATAGATAGATAGATAAAGACACTGATAGATAAAACAGATCTATAGTTTCTAAGGTCTATAGATAAAAGTGATGATTCAACAGGTAGATAGATAGACTGGCTAATTGGTGTTACATAAATAGATAGATAGATAGATAGATAGATAAATAGATCGATAGATAGACAGCCATCATTACCACATGAGAAACTACAGTGTATAAGTACCATTAATCACTATGACAAATCACACACACACACACACACACACACACACACACACACACACACACACACACACACACACACATACACACACACACATCTATCCTTACATAACTACCTACTGCTATTAAAGTACATTATAGACTAACTACTATCATTACTACTATTTCTTCTATCATTACTATATTTATTGGTGTAAAGGTTAGCACGCTTGCCTCAGAATCCAACTGTCCCACGTTAGAACCCCGGTAAGGTATCGAAGCTCATCTCCTTTCATGTTGTAGAGAGACTTGCAGAAATAGGAACGAGATGTAAGGTGAGGAGATGTAACCTTGTAACTTAACGGGAGTGGAAAGGCAATAACGTTGTGTGTGTGTGTGTGTGTGTGGTGGGTGGGTGTGTGTGTGTGTTATATGTGATTGGAAATGGTTTAAATCACACTAAGAAATATTATAAACGGCCAAGATATGAAAGAAAGGGTTTTATTATTGTTATTATTATTATTGTTATTATTATTATTACTATTCCTATCATTCTTACAGTTCAATAAATATTCCCCTAACCTTTCCTTTTACCAACTAGCAACGCAATTTTTATCTCCACTGACCATAAACAAAAAAAATAATCAAAAAGAGTTAGAAAAAGATCACAAAAAAAATGTAACATGTTCAAAACGAGAGAGGGAGAAAAGAAAAAAGAGAGAAAAAGAGAGATAATTTTAAAACAAAAAATTCTAGTCTTGTCTCTCAAATTTTTCCATTCCCTAATCACCTCCTTAATTAAGATTACCTGTTTTTACTGTACAGATTTTGTGAAAGGTATCGAGGGGTCCTTTAAACTAATATTACTTTTCATTCCTGGGTCTCGAAAAAAAAAATGTTACCTGTGCAAGTGAATGAGGTGAGGCCCATTAACGTGAGCACTAATTAACTTACCTGAGAGAGAGAGAAAGAAAGATCTACACAGGTAGGAAATAAATAGATTTGGGACACGATATAAAAGGGTTACAGTGTTGAGAGAGAGAGAGAGAGAGAGAGAGAGAGAGAGAGAGAGAGAGAGAGAGAGAGAGAGAGAGAGAGAGAGAGAGAGAGAGAGAGAGAGAGAGTTACAACTATGATCTCATTTCTAATCGGATTTTTGAATTAACTCTAACTTTTAACTTTTCTTATATTTCTTCTTACTATTTTTACACTACTATTAATACCTTTCTCTCTCCTGTTACTTATAATTTTTACTTATTTGGAGGAAAAGTGATAAATGTTGGAATGAGTGAGATGGAAAACACTTAAATGAGAGGAATATACAGGTACATACAGGTATATACAGGTGTTAAAAGGTTAATTACTATACACCGTCAGCTTCCTATCTGGCAAACGAACTCTCTAACTAACTAACTAACTGAATAAATAACTCACTCATTTATTTATTTATTTATTTTTCACTCTCATAATCTAACTATTTGGTTTATAACTTAATCTAATTTATTTTCGTTTTGATATTTGTATTTAGAAGAAAATTTTGAAGTTTATTTATCAATGGAAAAAAGAAAGAAAGGAAAGAATGAGGGAAAGAAAAAAAGCAAAGCAAATAGTAATGAGAGTGAGAGTGAGAGAGAGAGAGAGAGAGAGAGAGAGAGAGAGAGAGAGAGAGAGAAAGGTGATAAAATGTAATTGGCTTACGCATTATTTTGACTTTTAACCCTTACTCCCATCTGTCTCTCTCTCTCTCTCTCTCTCTCTCTCTCTCCTCTCTCTCTCTCTCTCTCTCTCTCTCTCTCTCTCTCTCTCTCTCTCTCTCTCTCTCACACACACACATATTCTTCATTCCATCCATAACTTTTTCTACTTTTCCCAACTTTCTTTCTCTATTCATTCCTTACTTTTCCTCCCTCACTCTCCCCTCTCACTTCCCCTCTCACTTTCCCTCTCACTTTCCCTCTCACTTTTCCCTCTCACTTTCCTTCTCACTTTCCCTCTCACTTTCCTTCTCACTTTCCCTCTCACTTTCCCTCTCACTTCCCTCCCATCCCATCCCACTCACTATCCCTTATTGACTTTTCCCCTTTCAATCTTTGCCTCTCCCTCCCTCCCTCCCCTCCCCTCCACTCCACTCCACTCAACCCTCTCCCTCTACCCCCCCCCCTCTCTCTCTCTCTCCCCCTCCTCCTCCTCCTCTTTCCTCTCTCCACTTCTCATCTCTTCGACCACATTGGGGAGTCACAGATGCATAACAGAAACAATTTACCTGATGGAGAAAAAGACAGGTGAGTTGACGGTGGTGGTGGTGGTGGTGGTGGTGGTGGTG
>JAPQNM010000009.1:2691867-2694367 GCA_029783475.1 Metacarcinus magister | reverse complement strand
AGAGAGAGGAGAGAGAGAGAGAGAGAGAGAGAGAGAGAGAAGAATTTGAGGTGTAAAGGAGGTAATAGAGGGAGGGAGGGAAAAGCAGTATCGTGAGGGGTTTAAATAGTTGAGTGAGGTTTTGCAGGAGGGAAGGAGGGAAGGAGGAAGGGAGGGAAGAAGGAGGAGGGAAGGAGGAAGGGAGGGAAGGAGGGAAGGAGAGAAGGAGAGAAGGAGAGGAAGGAAAAGGAGAATATGAAGAGGAAATTTTGAGTACTTTCCTTCTTTCCTCTTTTATCATATTTTTCTTTTATTCCTATATTTGGTTCGTTGTTCTAGATTGTTATTGGTTGTTATTGTTATTATTATTATTATTATTATACACTCTCTCTTCTCTCTCCTCTCTCTCTCTCTCTCTCTCTCTCTCTCTCTCTCTCTCTCTCTCTCTCTCTCTCTCTCTCTCTCTCTCTCTCTCTCACTCTCTCTCTCTCTCCAATATTACCTTATATAAACTTACGACTACATTGTTGACATGGTCTTCACTCTCCTTCTCCTCCTCCTCCTCCTCTTCCTCTTCCTCTTCCTTCTCCTCCTCTTCCTCTTCCTCTTCCTCTTCCTCCTCCTCCTCCTCCTCCTCCTCCTCCTCCTCCTCCTCCTGTTCAAAGCGGGAAGGAATATTTAGCAATCGGGTTTGCCTTTCATCTTTGTAAATGAAGTGTAGGTAGGTAATTTAAGTGTAAAGAAGGGGGGTCACTTTATTACTCTCTCTCTCTCTCTCTCTCTCTCTCTCTCTCTCTCTCTCTCTCTCTCTCTCTCTCTCTCTCTCTCTCTCTCTCTCTCGCATACACACACACACATGACTGCACTCAATCTCAACTCAAATATTCCCATTCTTAAAATCCTTCTCTTCTCCTTCCATTTACCCATTCCTTCCTTCCTTCCTCCACTAACCTCTCTCCCCTTCCTTCTCTCACCTCCCCTTTCACTTCCTCCTCTCATCTCTCTCCTTCTCCTCTTCTTATCTCCCATTCCCTTTCTCTCACCTTCCTTTATCCCTTCCTCTTCTCATTTATCTATTTCCTCCTCTAACCTTTCAATTCTCATCTCACCTCACCTTCCTCTCACACCTGTACTCCCTCCCTCCCTCCCTCTATGACCCACCCACACACCAAATTCAACGCTTCACCATTTCACAACAAGAGTAATACATTTCGTCTCCCTTTACTTAACCACCCCGTCGACAAGACCAGCCATTCCATCACTCACTTGAACTCTCCGGGGAAGCAAAATCGTTCCCAAATGAAGACTGTACGAGTTGCTGAGTGTACTAAAACGCATCATAGAGGAGAATTATTATTATTATTAAGATGAATTTCAGAATGGATTGGTGAGTGAATGGTTATCTTGGTGCCTTTTCCATTCCAAATTTAAGACAGTACGAGGTGAGGTGAGGGTGAAAAAATAAAAGATTGTTTAGAAGCGAGGACTAGACAAGGAGAAATAGAGAAGAGTGTAAAAGGATATTGGGATAACTCCAAAAATATTGTCCCACACTCACAACCAGACAGGACGGAGTAATATATTTGGAGTTTCAAGACAAATAAAACCCGAGGAAAAACTGAACGATATGAAATAAAGACAGGACAAGATGGTATGACAAGGGAGGAAAACTTCTGAAAGCCGTAAGAAGAGTGGAGAGACAGGAGACACAAGGGAGACAGGGAGAAGCTTGAGATATTAAAATGGACAGTGGTAAATAGTACGTAACCATCACGACATCAAGACTGTACATGGATTGATTTATACTAGGAAGGAAGGAAGGAAGGAAGAGATGAAATTGAACAAAACTGTATTAAGAGAAAGAGAGAGAGAGAGAGAGAGAGAGAGAGAGAGAGAGAGAGAGAGAGAGAGAGAGAGAGAGAGAGAGAGAGAGAGAGAGAGAGAGCAGAATATAATCAATTAGTATATTACATAACCAGGACTGTACCAAGGCCGTGAAATACAGTAACAATGGTTAGAGGAATATATTAAATGTGAACAGTCCCCCAAATGAAGACAGGACTTAAGGGTGAATTACAAAACCTAAATAAATAGATAAATAGATAAAATAAAGTAAATAGGAGAGAGAGAAAGGAAGGAAGGAATATAATAGTGTCCAAAATTCGTGTGTGTGTGTGTGTGTGTGTGTGTGTGTGTGTGTGTGTGTGTGTGTGTGTGTGTGTGTGTGTGTGTGTGTGTGTGTGTGAGTACTTGTTGGTATTGCAAGGAGCAGGAAGCGAAAATTTATGCAGAAGAAAAGTTACAAATGGCAGGAGGAGGAGGAGGAGGAGGAGGAGGAGGAGGAGGAGGAGGAGGAGGAGGAGGAGGAGGAGGAGGAGGAAGGAAGATAAGCAGAATAGATGAGAGAGAGAGAGAGAGAGAGAGAGAGAGAGAGAGAGAGAGAGAGAGAGAGAGAGAGAGAGAGAGAGAGAGAGAGAGAGAGAGAGAGAGAGAGAGAGAGAAGGATAATACGGAAAGCCAT
>JAPQNM010000009.1:2684367-2686867 GCA_029783475.1 Metacarcinus magister | reverse complement strand
ATAAAACTGCATAAAAAAAAAACCCAAATGCAACATAGAATAAAGCAAGAAAAAAAAACATATATATATACTCTCTCTATCCACCCTCTCCCTCTCTCCCTCTCTCTCTCCCCCCCCCCTTTCTCTCCCCCCCCCCTCCCTTTCCTCCCTAACATTCCAGAATAATTAGAAACGTGTGGAAGTTTGGCGAGAGAATCCTTGTTATGTGTTTATTAGGAGAGAGGAGTAACTTGAGAGAGAGAGAGAGAGAGAGAGAGAGAGAGAGATGCAATGAAAGATAAATACAATAGAAGGGAAAGGCAATATAGAGTCAAAAGAAGATTACAAAAATATATAAAAGAGAGACAATGGAATGTGAAATAAAAAGGAAATATTGATAAAGAATAATAGAGATAAAAGAGAATTGATTAGTGAAATGAATGAGAAGAAATATGTAAGAACTAAAATAATATATAATAATAATAATAATAGAAAAAGAACAAGAATAAGGATAAATAGTAATAAGGAAAGACTGATAAAGAAGATAGAGATGGAAAGATAGAAGAACAGAAATAGAAAGAAATATAGAAATTGAACGTAAATATAACTAAGAAAAAAAAAATAGAAGGAGAAGAGGAGAAGGAAAAGCAAATAAGACATATATAGATAAAAAAAATAAATAAATAAACGAAAGGTAGATAGACAAAATAAATATAGAAGAAATTGAAAATATAGAAAATGGAATAAAAAGAAACTACATATGAACTATTAAACTTACTATTCTTTAACAAGCATTACTATCCCACACCACCACCACCACCACCACCACCACCACTACCACTACCACCACCTCTCCCTCTCTCCATCCTTTCCTCCCACACTCTCCTCCCTCTTCCCTCCATACCCCCAATAGTGGCTCTGTCTCCACCCAAGTCCTTCCTCCTTCAGCTGTCCTCCTTCCTCCCCATTCCCTCCCCCCCACCGGCCCCTCCCCCCCTCCCCACAAACGAAAGTGACAAGATTTTGGCGCCAATTTTCCCGTCATTCACACTCTCTTATCCTCTTTCTGGCCCTTCCCCTTTCATCTCTTTTATTTTCTTTCCATTTCCCTTTCCTGACCCTCACTCTCTCTCTCTCTTTTTTTTTCTTCTCTCTCTCTTATATTCTCTCTATTTTGTAATTTCACATACTCTGTCTATATTTATTTTCTCTCTCTTTTCCTTTTTTCGTTTTATATTCATTCACTTATCATTACTTTCCTTCCATCTCTGTTTTCTTATCTGCTTATCCTTCTTCCTTTTACTTTATAATATAACTCAATATTCTGCATTTCTTCTCTTTCCCCTTATCTTGTTTTCCCAGCCTCTTCTTCCACTTTCTTCCTCCCTTCTTCCCTTCCTCCTTTCCTTCCTTCCTCTTTGCTTCCCACCAACCTCCTTCCTCTTTGCCTCCCACCAACCTCCTTCCTCTTTCATCTTCCGTCTTAACGTAAAATACACATCGCTCAAAAGAAATATAAATAGCTCGTTTTCCTTCTCGTTCCGTCCTACGTTTTCTTTCAGAATATTGGCGTTGTATTTAGCTGTGTTTCCTTTTTAGAATATGCAACATCACTAGATACACACACACACACGCACACACACACACACACACACACACACACACACACACACACACACACACACACACACACACACACACTACTTCATACATTTTACTTTCATTTCCATTAGTTTAATTTTGTTTTGGTTGTTAAATTTCTTCCTTTTTTTTCTTTCTTCTTTTTTTTCATTTGAGTTGGCATTCAATTTTTATCTTATCTTAACGTAGCACTACACACACACACACACACACACACACACACACACACACACACACACACACCGTAACCAAACCAAACCATGACCTTCCACACACACACACACACATAACACAACCTCTAATCCCCATGACGTCACCAATAAACTTGACCTGACCTCCTAGTACGTGACCTGTCCCAACATATACATCTGCATAGCCCTCTACCTGCCTTAATCACCTGCAAAACACGCGAACAGGCTTTTAAAGAGTTAAATCCGGCAGGTAAATAACAAACAGGTAAGATAAATGAGATTAGATACCTTGTCTCCTCTTAAATTCCTTTACATTTGACCTCATCCTTTCGTGACCTCTTCAACACGCAGCCACAGACTTACTGCAAAGGGTCAAGAGGAGGAAAATCAATAAGGGAAAGAATGAAAGGAAAAACACTGTAGCAAAGTTATAGATGATATGATAAATGGTGGATATATATTTCTTTTTTAGCCTGAGTGAAAAGATTGATGAATACAAAATAAATTAAATACAGGAATACATCAAATTGAATAGACAAATAAACAGACAGACAGACAGGTGGATAGGTAAAAGGGTAATTAAGTCAGGTATGGAGGTATATAAAAAATGGGAAACAAAGGAAATGAGGACACTGAGTAAACAAGTTGACAAGAAACACCGACGAAAAATACTTCTTAATTAAGTGGCA
>JAPQNM010000009.1:2661867-2671867 GCA_029783475.1 Metacarcinus magister | reverse complement strand
AGGAGGAGGAGGAGGAGGAGGAGGAGGAGGAGGAGGAGGAAGATGAGGAGGAGGAAATTGGTGAAGCTAATAAGAGGTATTCCATCATTTAGCTTATCATGACTTTGCATAAAAAGACAGAGGGAGAGAGAGAGAGAGAGAGAGAGAGAGAGAGAGAGAGAGAGAGAGAGAGAGAGAGAGAGAGAGAGAGAGAGAGAGAGAGAGAGAGAGATCAGAGTCGTTAACCCCTTTTTCATTACTACACTTCATTGCCTCATTAAGTTCCACCCTCTCTCTCTCTCTCTCTCTCTCTCTCTCTCTCTCTCTCTCTCTCTCTCTCTCTCTCTCTCTCTCTCTCTCTCTCTCTCTCTCTCTCATCACTCATCCACACAGAAACTACAGAACGACAAAACTTTTCTCACATATCAAAAAAATTTATTCATCAACAATATCAACTTTATACTTTACATTCATTTCCACCATTAACACACCTGTAATGGGACACTTCACACCTGTAATTACCTACCTATAATTACCTAGGTGTTGCCATTTAAAGATAGGACTTAATTGGACAGGTGTAAGTAATGGGACAGGTGTGTAGGTAATAGGAACAGGTGTGTGACTAATGAGACAGGTGTTCAATTAAGCTCCCATGTCCTAAAGGTTATCCAGGGGTCATAATTAGTCATCCAGGTGTCCAAAAAAAAGTAAACAAATAAATAATAATAATAATTACAAATCAAACAAGAATCTTAAAATAAACTGTGTCCTAAAATGTCCAAAAATCAAACCAATACTCAAACTAACCATTCAAATATCAAAAAAGTATATATATAAAAAAAAAAAAACTTTACAAATCAACCATGACCTTTAAAATAACCCAGATATCCTAAAACATCCTAAATACCTATTAATAACAGAGGTGTCCCTTCCCCCAGGTACGAGGAAGGACTACTGAACGAGCTGGAAAACCCTCACTCCTCCTCCAGCTACCACCTAAAGCAGCTCATCTCAGAACTAGCAGAGGCAATAACAGCAGCAGAAGAACTGGAAGGAGGGGCCTATGAAGCTCCCTTAACAGCAGAAATAGCAGAGGCAATAGTAGCAGCAGAAGGTATTGAGGGAGGTGCTGATGGTCGCCCCTTGCCATCTGATGTAGCAGAGGCAATAGCAGAAGCAGAGGCAGCAGCAGTGATGGGGGGAGGCATGACACGCCCTTGGGAGGATAGAAACCCACGCTACATGAGATTCACTGAGTATCAACCGAGGAACAGTGGCGAGGTGAGGGTGTGTGTGTGTGTGTGTGTGTTTTCATATATGTTTGTGTTTATGTCATTATCTTCCTCTTTCTCCTCCTCCTCCTCCTCCTTTCATTCTCCTCTATATTGTTCCTCATTATATCCAGCTTTGTCTCCCCTTCTCTCTCTCTCCCCTTCCTTCACGTACTCAATCCTATAAACTAAAATAGAACAGCCTCCATATCCTACCATCCTACACATACATTACAAATATTCTAATATCCTACATGAATACATATACAGTATCTTAAAGTCTTAAGTCCTTTTTCCCAGTATCCTGTTATCCTTAAGGACTTTCACTCGTGTTTAAATGTCCTAAAATATATTCTTAGTATTCCTAGTATCCTTTTTCTTGGTATATTTCGTTATGTATTCAGTCAGTGTCCTAAGATCCTACCCATCCTATTTCAGATCCTTGTGCCCTGATTCCTATTCCCATTCTAGTGCCCAAAGTAGGAATGAAACTGGAATATCTATATGGGTGTAGTGAGAGAAAAAAAAGTGTATTTCAAAGGGTGGATGGGGGAAAGAGGAAGAGAGAGAAAGAGAAAAGAGAGGAAGAGAGAGAAAGAGAAGAGAAGGAAGGGGAGAAGTGTAGGTGGAGGAAAGTAAGAAAAAAAAAAAAATGAGGGTGACAAATTCAGAGGAGGGGAGGGATTAGGAAAAGATGGGAGGGAGGGAGGGAGGGAGGGAGGGAATGGAGGAAGGAAGGAAGAGTGGGAGTAATGTTATGGAGAGAAGGTAAGGGAGTGTTTATAGTGGGTAAAATTATTCCTCCAGTAATGACATGGGCTGGAGGAAAATATTGTTGTTGATAATGAGGAGGAGGAGGAAAGGAGGAGGAGGAGGAGGAGGAGGTGGTAGTGGTGGAATGGAGAAGTTAAGACACTCTCTCTCTCTCTCTCTCTCTCTCTCTCTCTCTCTCTCTCTCTCTCTCTCTCTCTCTCTCTCTCTCTCTCTCTCTCTCTCTCTCTCTCTCATACAAAATTTAGCATCACATTAGACATAACATTACCGCCGCCTCCGCCGCCTCCTCCTCCTCCTCCTCCTCCTCCTCCTCCTCCTCCTCCTCCTCTTCCTCCACATCATCATCATCTTCCTTCTCTTTCCTTCAAGCCTTATTCCTACTGGCGGGTTATCCATAAAATCCTTCTCTCCCTCCCTCCTACCTTCCCTCCACCTTTACCCTCCCTCACCCCTTCCTGACATCCTTCCCTCTCCCTCGTTACCCATCCTCTCTCTTCTTCCTCTTTCTTCCTAAATCTTCTTCCTCTCCTCTCCTCTCTTCCCTCCCTCCCTCCCTCCCTCCCTCCCTCCCTTCTTAGTATCATTGACGCTTTTTCCTAAAACAACCTCCTTAGGTTAACTTCGTTCCCACCTCAAGGAAAAGGAGGGAGGGAGGGAGGGAGGGAGGGAGGGAGGGAGGGAGGGAGGGAGGGAGGGAGGGAGGGAGGGAAGGAGAGAGGGATTTGAGAAGAAATGGACTGCAGTTTCTTGTTTGTTGTTGTTTTTCTTATTAAATAACGAGTCTTTTTCTATTTATTATTATTATTATTATTATTATTATTATTATTATTATTATTATTGTTGTTTTTTCACAGCCTGTTATGTGTGTGTGTGTGTGTGTGTGTGTGTGTGTGTGTGTGTGTGTGTGTGTGTGTGTGTGTGTGTGTGTGTGTGTGTGTGTGTGTGTGTGTGTGTATATTAAGAATTATGTGGGAAACACTGCTTATGGTTCAGCAGCAACCCTTCTCTCTCTCTCTCTCTCTCTCTCTCTCTCTCTCTCTCTCTCTCTCTCTCTCTCTCTCTCTCTCTCTCTCTCTCCCCTCATTCAGCGTTAGTGTGGGTAGTCAGTAATATTAACATTTAAGACCACTGGGAGAGAGAAAGGGAGAGAAAAGAGAGGGATATATGGAGTGAGAGAGAGAGAGAGAGAGAGAGAGAGAGAGAGAGAGAGAGAGAGAGAGAGAGAGAGAGAGAGAGAGAGAGAGAGAGAGAGAGAGGATAGTTGACAGCAAATTAAAGTATTTTTCACCATTTCCACCACCACCACCACCACCACCACCACCTCCTCCTCCTCTTCCTCCTCCTCCTCCTATTCGTCCTCGTCTTAAATACAAATTAGGCCTATACCTCAAGAAAAGGGAAGGCCTACAAAATGAGGCTGAGAGACTTGTAAGGAGAGAATTGACAGAGTGTTCCCTAGAAGACTTGCATTAAGTATCAATCTATCTATCTATCACTTGCTTGCACAAAATTCTACTGGCCTTACAGACACCAATTTAAAACAATAAATAGTCTATGATTAAAAAAAAACCTTAACTGCTGAAATACCAAATATCAATCTTCTTGTTTCTCTACTCATAACATAATGTCCTAATTTATAAGGAGGAGGAGGAGGAGGAGGAGGAGGAGGAGGAGGAGGAGGAGGAGGAGGAGGAGTAATAAAAAGGACTGTACAATATATCTACACTAAAAGCCGCTGAAACGTGGGAGAGGAGGAGGAGGAGGAGGAGGAGGAGGAAGGAAGGAAGGAAGGAAGGAAAAAGAACTTACAATTTAGGTGATTTACGTCAGCACATGAATACTGGAGTGCAGGTGTGGAAGACAGGTGTAGAGTAGACAGGTGTAGGATAGACAGGTGTAGGATAGACAGGTGTTGAAAGGACAGGTGTGTAGAATGTAGATGTGATACAGTAACAGGTGTGGGTTTAACAGGTAAGGTCAGAGCAGGTGTGGAATGACCAGGTGTGTGTGTGTGTGTGTGTGTGTGTGTGTGTGTGTGTGTGTGTGTGTGTGTGTGTGTGTGTGTGGGAGGGACAGGTGTGATAAATGGCCCAACTCACACCTGGATCTTCTCTTATTGGAAAAGTGTTAGTCGTGAAATATTTCCATCTTTCCCTTCCTACCTTCTCTCACTTTTTTTCCTCTCTCTCTCTCTCTCTCTCTCTCTCTCTCTCTCTCTCTCTCTCTCTCTCTCTCTCTCTCTCTCTCTCTCTCTCTCTCTCTCTCTCTCTCTCTCTTTCTAAGGCCTTTATTACGTTCAAGTTGTTAGGAGATGGAAGATATATTGGAGAGAGAGAGAGAGAGAGAGAGAGAGAGAGAGAGAGAGAGAGAGAGAGAGAGAGAGAGAGAGAGAGAGAGAGAGAGAGAGAGAAAGAAAGGAAGAGAAGCAAGTGGAGAGGGAATTAGAAAGAATAATGAGAGACAAAACAAAAGGTGAATAGACACAGAATAAGAGAGAGAGAAAAAGATAAATAGACAGACAGACAGAGACAGACAATCATAATTAAACACACACACACACACACACACACACACACACACACACACACACACACACACACACACACACACACACACACACATCATGAAACCACTGAACAGAATTATAAAAAAAAAGAGATAGAGAAAGGAAGAAAGAATGAAACCGATCATGGAGACAAAAAACACGAGAATTTTACTTCACTTCTTCTTGTCTGGAAAAAAACAAAACAAAGACAAGACTTTCTTAATCTGTGTTAATGTAGTTCAAACGAGGAGGAGGAGGAGGAGGAGGAGGAGGAGGAGGAGGAGGAGGAGGAGGAGGAGGAGGAAGAGGAGAGATAGTTCATTATTTTATATGTTAGGTATGCATGTGTGTGTGTGTGTGTGTGTGTGTGTGTGTGTGTGTGTGTGTGTGTGTGTGTGTGTGTGTGTGTGTGTGTGTGTGTATGGTGGCAAAGACAAAAGCTTGGCAGGAGAAAGGAAGAACAATGGCGAGAGATACTGTGCGTAGGTGGCTCTTTAAACACACACACACACACACACACACACACACACACACACACACACACACACACACACACACACACACACACACACAGAACACGTTTGTATGTATATATATACTCTCTCTCTCTCTCTCTCTCTCTCTCTCTCTCTCTCTCTCTCTCTCTCTCTCTCTCTCTCTCTCTCTCTCTCTCTCTCTCTCTCTCTCTCTTTCATCCTTATCTTTTAAAAATATTCAGTTTGAAATTCTTCACTGATGAATTATGCCTGAAAGAAATATTGTTAAAATTCAAATAAGGCCCACCAACACCCACCCACACCCACCCACCCACCCACACACACACACACACACCCACACACCCACACACACCCACACACATACACATAAAACTGTAAAAGAAGAGAAGGAAAAACAAAACGATAGCTTCAAATTATCCTTCCTCTCTTCTCTCTTCTAAGTATAATATAAAAACACCAGAATCCATACATACACTGCCACCAATTATTATAGAATAGAAAAAGAAAAAGAATCCACAAGCTATCACCATTTTTATTAGTAAAGAAAAAATAATGAAACATCTCCCATCACATCATTAATTTAAACCAAAAAAAAAACATATCAATTATAAATGAGAAATAAAGATAGTTTTAACGCCATCCAAAACCATTCAGGTCACTTTTCACGTATGTAATTCTAAAACATATTTTTTTATACATTTCAATTATTCACTTGATCTATTTTTCATTGGGTGTGTCACGTCATCAGATAGATTATGAATAAGAAAGGTGATGAATTAGTCTAGTCATGTCATTACGAAAAACACCGTGTTGATGACCTAGTGTTTAATAACGAAGGGAAGAGAAGGGAAGGGAAGGGAAGGGAAAGGAAGGGAAGGGAAGGGAAGGAAAGGGAAGGGAAGGGAAGGGAAGGGAAGGGAAGGGAAGGGAAGGGAAGGGAAATAGACGGGGAGGTAAGGCAAGGAAACAAGTGTGCAGTTATACTTAGCAAATGATAACGGAAGGAAGAGCGAAGGATAATGAGAAGGGAAGGGAAGGGGAAAGGAGAGGAGGGAGAGATGAAGCTCACATAGTAACGAGGAAGGAAGGGTAAGGGTGAAGGAAAGGTCGAGGGGAAGGAGGAGGAAAACAGATGATAATAACGATGATATGACGAGGAAGGAAAGAGATATAGATAGATAAATAGAGAGAAAAAAGAGAGCAAAATATGAAGCCTGGTAAAAGTAAGCAATCAGAAAGCAAACGTAATCAAATATTTACATAAACCAGGTGTGTACCAAGCCAGTTAAATCATTTCTTTACCTGCCTGCATCATATTACTTCCTCCTCTCTGTCCCTCCATTCCCCCTTCCTTCCCTCGAGCTCATTACGACTATCTCCAGTCATACTTTTCCTCCTCCTCCTCCTCCTCCCCCCCTCGATACGCTGGCAGATTAACAAGAATGTACTGTGTTCATTTACTGAAGTACCAGAACTGTTGTCAATTTTCGTTTCAGATTAATATTTGCAGGTTTCTGTTTTCCATTTCTTTTTAGCTATGTAAACAAACCTTTCACTGACTGGCTCACTCACTCACTCACTCACTCACTCACTCACTCACTGATGGACTTGTTTACTTACTGAATGAGTTAATGGCTGACTTATTGATTGGTTCATTGATTGCTTTACTGACTGACTGACTGACTGACTGAAATATTTATATCCTTTGTTGATCGTTAAGTTTATAGAATAGATTCATATCAAACTTTATTTTTATTATCAAGTCGATTGCTACTACTACTACTACTACTACTACTACTACTACTACTACTACTACTACTATTACTACTACTACTACTACTAAGGGTTCTAAATCAACGTAACAGATATATAATTAATCTTTATATATAGAACAAAAATATGGCTTTACTTCTATCTCTGTATTTTTAGATTAAATTTGATGATACCCAAAAAATAATAATAATAATAAGCTTTGTATCTTTTCGTGGGATTTATTTTGACGTATATTGAAAGGATGTAAATATTTGTGTGCAATTAATAATGGATTAGTTAAAGTTGGTGATTCTTTTTTTAGCATCAGTCATTGCAATATTGTGAGGGTCCTTTTTTTTTGTTCTTGGTGAGGTGAAAGTCACATATTTCACCCCAAAGGAAGGAAGGAAAAGTGAGGGAGGGAAAAAAAAAAAAGTGTTTCATTGTTTCCTTCTTTTCCTCACCTTTTACCTGTACTTATATGTTTCCTTTCCACCTGTCATGTCCTTTTCATCCTTCCACTTCATTCTTAAGCCTCTCTCTCTCTCTCTTTTCTCTCTCTCTCTCTCTTTCTCTCTCTCACACCCACACGCAAGCTTACACTCCCTCCTTTCCTCTTCCTCCCTCCTTCCCTCCAACGCAGATATATCTTAACCTCACCTCCTCCTTCCTTCTTCTTTCTCTCCTTCCTCCTTCCTCCTCCTCCTTACATTCACTACTCAACTCCACTTTTTTGCTCCCATCTTCTCTCCCTCCTTCCCTCCCTCCCTCTCACCCATCCTCCCTCCCTTCCTCCCTTCCTCCCTCCCTCCCTCCCTCCCTCTCTCCATCCCTCCCTCCTCTCCCAGTCTCCTGTTACTCCCACACTAAATCCTCTTCTTGCTTGGAGTCTGTCTGTCTGTGTGTGTGTCTTTATATCTATCTGTTTACCTGTGTATATACGTAATGTCTGTTTGTGTATATGTATCTGTCTGTATGTATGTATTTATGTATGTATGTATGTATGTTACTGTAACAACCCATCACTTCATCTTAACAGGCAAACAACAACAATAGGAAGGCACGTGACAGCAGGAACAGCCGAAGTGTCACCAACAACAACACCACCAACAACAACAACAACAACAACAGTCTTACCAGCTCCACCAGCACCGGGACCTCCACCACCCCTAACAACAACAACAACAATAACAACAACAAGCTAGCTAACAATCACAACAGTGGTATGTTTAAGAGAGCCTGGCCACATAGCTTTTCCCGAAGAAGGTCATCTGGTTTGTCCCTCTCTATCGATGCCTCCATGAAAGTACTGAGAGAGGCGCTGTACCTGGAGATCGCACGCAAAAAACAGCGGCAACAGCTTCAGAGAGCACAGCACAACAAGGCACTCCTTAACACGATTGGCAAGAGGGATGTGGCAAGTCAACTCGTGGGTGTGGATCAGGGTGTGGCGCTTCAGAATGCCAGGTAAGTGTGGAGAGGTGTGTGTTAAGGTGTGGTTGAAGATGTATGGGCTAATAAGTGTGGACAGGTGTGTATGGGAAGCTTGTATATATGTTAACAGATGTGTGTTGCTTAAGGTAAGGTTAATTAGAGAGTGACAGGTGAGACAGACTATATAATAATAATGACATCTCTACATAACCCTATTACAACCTATAGATCAATGCATTACCAATATTCATAATGCAACACCACCATTATTACCAACACCATAACCACACACCATAACCACAAACACACACCACAACACATCCAAAATTCTACCACCATAACCACACACCACAAAAAAAAACAATTCTCACCCCAAAATCTTTTCTCTCCCTACAGAAACTAAAACTCAACCGCTCCTGTAGGACTTCAAGGGAGAAAGAAGGGGAACCACGGAGGATGTACCACAGGAGGGGGGGGGGAAGGGAAGGATGAAACAAGGGGGGTGTAGGAGGTGATCAGGGATGGTGAAAGCTTTAATTAAACAGTGTGGGGTGATAAAAGTGTACTTGGGGAGGTTAACTAATGAATGCTTCCTTCACCGCATTTCTGACTTATATATACATTCTCGTATTTTGTGTGTGTGTCCACGTGATGGGTGACTGTGGTGGTGATGGTGATGATGGTGATGATGGTGATGGTGGTGATGATGGTGATGGTGATGAAGGGTTGAGGAGAGAGGATGGAAGCAGGTGTGTAAAATTTCAGGTGTGGTGTGGTGTGGTGTGGTGTGGTGTGGGTCTACAGGGTGATGCATAAGGAAGTGATGGAGCTACAGAGTGATGCATAAAGTGGGATTATAGTGTGCACGAGAGAGAGAGAGAGAGAGAGAGAGAGAGAGAGAGAGAGAGAGAGAGAGAGATAGAGAGAGAGAGAGAGAGAGAGAGAGAGAGGCAGCTCTAATTAACCTGTGGCTACGTAATTAACTAACTCCTTCGATACCTTTCTGGCTGGTTAACCCTTACGCTCACGAGTTGCTTAATTACCTGGCCACAGAATTAGAGTTAAAATCAAGCCATTTAAATCACACCTGTAGCGAGAATTTAAATGGCTACATATCATTACCTGTTTGCCTACTTATCTCACCTGTGTGGGTATTAATTAACCGCTCACCTGTCTGTTGGAGTTGGTTCTACACACCTGTGAGGGGGTGTGTGTGTGTGTATTACTACGTGTCATTGATGTCTCAGTCCCTTACATATACTACACAATAAAGGAGAACATACGGAAAAAAAGATATGTGTTCTGGTAATATAAAGATCATATTCTCATTTCTACTTGCTGCCTCTTACACTATCATCTCTCTATCCTCCTCTTCCTCCTTTTCCTCTTCCTTCTTGTCTCTTTCCTTCCCTCTCCGCCTCCTCGTCCCCCCTCCCCTCACACCTGCAAAGAGACACATCGACTCACAGCACCCAGGTAAATCCACGAAGGAGGAAAACTGAAGCAAATTAAAGGCCAAAATTCACCTGCAATGACGATGTTTACAACGCTACTGTTACTGCACCACCACCTCCACCACCACGACCACCACCACGACCACTACCAACACCACTATTACCACTCCTACCACCACCACCACAAGCACCAGTACCGCTGTCAACACCGCCACACACCCGTCTGGGCCCCGTGGTGTCCTAAATCTCTCCTCCCATTCCTCTCGTGTTACAATTATTTATATTTTAGTTCGG
>JAPQNM010000009.1:2639367-2651867 GCA_029783475.1 Metacarcinus magister | reverse complement strand
ACGGATTCAAACTAGAAAAATGTAGATTTATATAATAAAGAAATAGGTAGATATTGGTTTACAAATATGGTGATAGATGATTTGAACAGACTCAGTCAGCAGGTAGTTAGTGCACAGACAACAGGGAGTTTTAAGAGAAGACTAGATGGCTTCATGGATGGGGATGAGAGGTGGGTGTAGGTAATAAGGGGGGATAGGATTAACAGGAACTACCTAGTGCACGCCTCTGGGCCTTTTGTAGCTTCATTATATTATTATATTCTTATGTAGAAAAGAAGACAAACAATTCTGACAATAACAACGATACATAAATAGGAATTACAAGCAGGTGAAATAAGAGGAAAAAGGAAAAAGAGCAGGAAGAGAGGTGAGAACAAGAAGAAGAAGAGGAAGATAGCGGCACAGATCAACACAAAACATGGTGGTCAAGCATTACTACGGCGCCGCAAATAACACGCTGGAAGGTTAGTTAATACTGATGCATGTGTTAATCTTATCTCAGGACTAGTGTAAGTATAGCCTAACACACTCTAACATACCCTAACACACACTAACACCCCAACACACCCAGACTGGCTTAGCGTCCCCAGTAGGGCTAATCAGTGTTTGGGGAATATTTCCATTGTATTCATCACCTTGGCTTGTTAATTTAGGTTGTGACTAGGTTGTTTTTATTCACATTTTGATTCTATTCCTCATTGAATTGTTTGATTTTATTCTAATTCTGATTTTATCCTTCATGTCTATCACAAAATTTAAGTTAAGGTTGATGTAATACAAGTTGATGCTTCTATTCCTGTTTATCTTGGTTTTCACAGATCTAGTTTTACTTTATGGATCATTGCCACTGTGTTCATTACGTGGTGTGTAGGATATTGATTTAGATTCAGGTAGTTTAGAAATGCCAGTAAAGTAAAGTAAAGTGCCCCTGAGACAGCATAAGTTGACATAACAAGGCTTTTGTTATAGAAATGAAGGTAAATATTCGTTTCCTTAACCTAACCATAACCTAACGTAAGGGTTTACAGTCCATCCGCCCCAGTGACGATGCGCCCCAAGTCCATTCGCCCCAGAAGGTGGGGCCAATCTACTAACCTAACCTATAGTATTTGTATGAGAGTTGGGGTGCAACGACTTGGTATTGGGGTGCATCAACTTCCCCACGAGTAGATGTGCCCCAACTTACGGGGTGAATGGACTTGGGGCGCATCGTCACGGGGGCGGATGGACCTGCTACCAACGTAAGCCGTATCCTCATAGTGCTCGGTTATAGATACGGCACATGCCTAACTTTTGGGTAAAAAGCTTATATAACCGAACCTAACCAAACCTAACATAACTTGAAAGATGCTTTACCAGTAAATAATAAGGCACAGGCTGTAAGAATAGCAGATTATTCTGTTGATAACTTTCTAAGTGTTTTTGAAACTTCGTACGATGAAAATGTTTAATTTAATGTGAACACGGTGAGTGACGCCAGCGCTGCCGTACTAAGCGGATGACAACGGGGTACGGCTGCCGTATCTGTAAGCACTTGGAACAAATAAACACTAAGGTGGCTAGGTTTACAACAAACAATTACTCGTAACACGTAACCAAAAATACCAAACATATCACACTAACACACACGCATACAAACACTCATACTTCCCACGCACCATACATACACGACTGTAATAGGCTCCCTCAACATATTTTAGACTCCAAAACAATACTGATTCACAAAACAAATTCACACACACCTGTCACCACAACACAACACCCTTACACTATAACAATTACCTATACTTGATTCATTAGCTTCAGACCACCATTACCATTTAACATTGAACGGTTTTGACATTTTTATTCCAATATTATTCCAGTATTATTGCATTTTCTATTGTTGTATCTGGAATCTTTCATCATTACATACTCAATATTAACTTAGCATAAGATCTTCCTTCGAGTGGATTGGGTGGAGCATCACATCACAATCCACTACTACATTATATTCATTCCCTTTCCCGTCCCCTCAGATGGCTCCCCCAACAACTCAGACTCGGGGAGCAGCTCGGGCTCCAGCAGCAGCAGCAGCAGCAGCCGAGCCAGCAGCAGGGCTAGCAGCAGATCTCCTTCAGGTGGGTGAAAGCACACACACGCACACACTTCCTAATAGAGATGTTTAGATAGCAAATACAAGCAAATAACAACCCTTCTGACAACAATACAACAAGACCATTGACCGTCCATTCCCTACAGGTAACCGCTCCCCCTCCCCAGTGGGCCGCACCCCACAGAGGAGCCGGGGTAGTGTGTCCCCCCCTGGGAGTCCCCGTAGTGGAGGCAGCATGTCCCCACGTCCCGCTGGGGGCTACCACGACAGCAGACCACGCAGCAGGGGCAGCCGCAGCAGGAGCAACACCCCGGGTAGCAGAAGCAGGTCCGGGACACCTGAAGGAAGCAGGCTAGGCACCCCCCGGAGGAGCAGGTCCCCCTCCCCCGGCATGTACAAGGGTGGCAGTGTGACCCCCACAGACCCCAGGGGAAGGGAGATGAGTCACTCCCCAGCCATGCATAACAGGACCCCAGGCAGGCACAGCAGCAGGTCAAGGTCACCCATGAGGTCAAGAACAAGGAGTAGGTCACCGGTGCCATCCAGGAGTGTGAGCAGGTCACCGGTACGATCCAGAACTCATAGCAGGTCACCGGCAAGGTCAAGAACTGGTAGCAGATCACCAGTTAGATCAGGGACTGCCAGCCCATCCCCGGCAAGGTCAAGAACCGGGAGCAGGTCACCGGCCAGGTCAAGAAGTGGTAGCAGGTCACCAGTCAGGTCAAGAACTAGTAGCAGGTCACCGGTGGGATCGAGAACAGGTAGCAGGACACCGGTGGGCTCAAGAGCAGGTAGCAGGTCACCAGTTAGGTCAAGAGCAGGTAGCAGAACACCAGTGGGCTCAAGAGCAGGTAGCAGGTCACCAGTCGTGTCAAGAGCAGGTAGCAGAACACCAGTGGGCTCAAGAGCAGGTAGCAGGTCACCAGTCGTGTCAAGAGCAGGTAGCAGGACACCGGTGGGCTCAAGAGCAGGCAGCAGGTCACCAGTTAGATCAAGAGCAAGTAGCAGATCACCAGTCGTGTCAAGAGCAGGCAGCAGGTCACCAGTTAGATCAAGAGCAAGTAGCAGATCACCAAGAGCAGGCAGCAGGAGCCCCACAAAGTCCCGCAGTGGCAGTGGTTCCCCGAGCAGCAGTAAGAGGAAGGCATCCCCAGCAGGAAGCAGAAAGTCAGCATCACGTTCTCGATCTAGATCACCTGTTGGCAGCGACACCGAGGCTAAAAGAGGTGATGCTGCGTGCTGTGTGCTGTGACCTTCTTCCACTCACTCACTCACTCACTCACTCACTCACTCACTCGCTCGCTCACTCGCTCAATGTTTTTATCTTCTCTTAGCTTCCTCACATCCACCTCCAATGTTTTTTTTCACTCGTTCTTTATTCTTCATTTTTTCATTACTCATTTTTTATCACGTTTTCTATTGCTCGGTTCTCTAATAGCATAAATACAAAAAATAATAGAGAAGTAAGGATTGTTTTAATATATTTCTTGTATTGTTATTATACAGGAAATAAATATATATCTTTGTAATCTTTGCTATCTTTTGTACAGGTGATGGTGAAGGGAATGAGAGGAAGGTTTCTGATGATGATAGTGATGTGGAGATTGGAAGGTAAGTACACTCTCTCTCTCTCTCTCTCTCTCTCTCTCTCTCTCTCTCTCCTCTCTCTCTCTAACTTTTTTTAGATTCTTTTATAACTCTTTTCTACATAAACGCTGATACATATTTAACGAAACATGAAATAACTTAATAGGAATAACTTTTGAAGATGTATATAACTTTAAATAAATAGTTTTGATCAGACTTTCTTAAGCTATTACAAAAGTTAGTTCAAATGTGTATCTTTAAAATTAATTAGATAGTCTCGAAAAATAACATTAATTCATTTTTTTTTTTTTTTTACAGGAAACGGAGCCGTGCGGTGATGAGCGATGATTCTGATGGTGAGCCGAGGAAGAAGGCGAGATCAGATGATGAGGATGAGAATAGTGAGGATGATGATGATGCACTCCTGTTTGACTCTTACTTATTATTATTATTATTATTATTGTGATGACGTGATAAATTGAAATGACTAAGAAATAATTTTGAATAGAAATGTAGGAAGAATGAAAAATATTAGAATAGGAAGTTAGTAATTAAGAGAGAAAGAGAGAGATATGTTTGATGTTCTCTCTCTCTCTCTCTCTCTCTCTCTCTCTCTCTCTCTCTCTCTCTCTCTCACACCCCGTTTTCTTTCCCTAGTGGGCGCAGCGGACCTTTTCGGAGATGCAGACGACATTAGCGAAGACGAAGAAGAGAAGGAGAAGAGGAAGGAAAAGGAAATGCAACACCGCCGATCCAGGTCAAGGTCACCTAGATCAAGGTCAAGGTCACCGAGGTCTAGGTCAAGATCACCCAGGTCCAGATCAAGGTCCCCCAGGTCACGGTCAAGGTCACCGAGGTCAAGATCAAGGTCGCCTAAACCAGTGATTCTGGATGTAAGTGGTGGTGGTGGTGGTGGTAGTAGTAGTAGTAATAATAGTAGTAGCAATAGTAGCAGTATTAGCAGTAGTAGTAGTAGTAGTAGTAGTAGTAGTAGTAGTAGTAGTAGTAGTAGTAGTAGTAGTAGTAGTAGAAGTAGTAGTATATAGTAGTAGTAATAGTAGTTGTTATTGTTGTTCTTCATAGTCATTATCATCATTGTTATTGTCATTCATTGTTATTATTTACCTAACATTTACCATCTGTTTTAGTCATCCTTCACCCTATAATAACCTCACTCAACCCTCATCCCTCTTACACTCCTAACTACCTCACACTTGCAGGAGGACGACAAGGAGGATGAAGGCCCACCACCAGAGACCAGAATCGAGGCCGAGATACCAAAGATTAACACAGACCTCGGCCGAGACATTCACTTCATCAAACTACCTAACTTTTTGTCAATTGAAACACGACCTTTTGACCCCGAGCTGTATGAGGATGAAATTG
Organism: Metacarcinus magister; assembly: GCA_029783475.1. NCBI lineage: Eukaryota > Metazoa > Arthropoda > Malacostraca > Decapoda > Cancridae > Metacarcinus > Metacarcinus magister. The sequence goes on along the minus strand of JAPQNM010000009.1, from coordinate 2,646,799 downwards.
AGGACGAGGAGACGCTAGATGAGGAGGGAAGAGCAAGGTAAGGGAGAGGGAGGAAGGGAGGTGGAGAGAAGGTTAAAGGAGGGAGGAAATACTATATATAAAAAGAGAAGGGAAAGGGTAAAGAAGGAATGAGATAAATGATAAAATAGTTTGTTATTAGTCATCTTCACCACTCATCTCCACCACTTATCTCCACCACAGGCTCAAGCTGAAGGTGGAGAATACAATGAGGTGGAGGACGGTGTTTGACAAGGAAGGTAATGCAGTCAAGGAGAGCAACACTAAGCTTGTCAAATGGTCGGACGGCTCCATGTCCCTTCACCTCGGCTCAGAAGTGTTTGACATCTACAAGCAGCCACTACAGGTAACGAGGGGGAAGGGGAGGCATCGCTACTTGTAATTATTGGTATATATATATTAATTCACTATAGGTGTCAGGGCCGAGGTGACTACCAATTAATATTATCTTTTTATAGAGTTGTGGGGAAGAAAAATCATGGAGTATGATACCCCGAATATATTTACACACACACAAATAGCAAACAATAGGCTAGAAGCCAAAATAAATCACCAACGACGAACTGCTCGTAAACAATTACCAGAGCAGGGGTATGACACCCAAATAACTCCCTGTACAGCTGTCTGGAGGGTGAGATGCGTGACAGCAACACTCGGCAACGTAGATTGCTCCTCAGACAGCAGGGAGGGTGGAATGGTGTAGGTACAGTTGAAGGGCACACTGGAAGGGAGCCCAAGTCTCCAGAAATGCCTTCGGAATGTTGAGAACCAGCAGCAGGTGGTGAGGTGTTGTCAGGTGTGAGAGCCGAGGCGTTCTGTCCTTCTCCAAGCCGGTGGCGTGGAGCTTGGCTCGGTTAGACTACCCCCCTACCCCTGGACAAGGGGGTGGGGTAGTGGCGGGGAAGCCGGTGAACAAGCGCCGGCAGACGAGAGTGGTAGTTCAACCACTAATTAGGGGAAGACGAGGCAGGTGCAGTTCCTCACAATAGGTTTGGGTTTATATATTAGGAATGCAGTGTTTTATTTATGTATGTAAATTATTTCACTAGAAGCAGCTTGTTTATTGAAAATTTAATGTTGTTTTCTATCCTAAATCCCGCTAACGTACCCTTCTTGTTCTATTTCATTACGTTTATTCATTATTTACAATCCACTTTCCTTTTTCACTCATCCACTCATCCATTCATCCACCCAGGGCGACCACAACCACTTGTTCATCCGGCAAGGGACAGGGCTGCAGGGCCAGGCTGTCTTCCGCACCAAGTTAACCTTCCGCCCACACTCCACTGACTCGTGCACTCATCGCAAAATGATGTTGTCTTTAGCTGACCGCTCACAGAAGATCAGTGCCGTGAAGGTTCTATCAAGTGTTAGCAGAGACCCAGAGAGCAGCAGGGCAGAGAGCATCAGAGTAAGTAGAAGCAGAAGGAGGAGGAGGAGATAGTAGAATAGCTAATCAGAAAGTGAGGAGATGGAGGATTAGAAAGTATTGTATTGTGGTGAGTAACAGAAGTAAAAAGAAGAAAAATTAATGAATGTGAAGCCATAGGAAGAAGAGAAGAGAAGGAAGAGAAAGAAAGACAGTGACCATGTATATTTTCATAACTTACTCAAAAAATCTATTCCGTAAAGAATCTATCATCAAATTCAACTCAAATTATAAAACCTAAATTTACACTGACACTAATCTTTTTTAACCAATCGATACACACTTATTTTCATGCCATTTTCCCTCATTTTTCCTTCACCCACAGAGGGATGAGGACCGGCTGAAGGCTTGCATGCGGCGGGAAAACAAACAGAGGCGGGTGAAGGAGAAGGCATCCACCCGGGGCCTGTCAGCCAACTACTTAGAACCGGATAACTATGATGAAGACGAGGAAGGCATCTCCATCTCTGCCATCAAGAATAAGTTCAAGAAGATGAAGAATGGTAAATGTTGTCCGGTGCCTCTTTATATTTCTCTGTCGTTCTATTAATTTGTGTGTTTGTTGTCTATATATGTGTGTGTGTGTGTGTGTTATTCATCGTGGTCTGGAGGATCACGTGCTGGACTCATGATTGTCAGCCACTACCTTTAGTGGGGCGGATAACAGAAAAACCATTCAAATTGTGATACAAGCACCAAATTCAGCATTAGTCTTAGAGCAAATATTCATAATAACAGTTGTAGAGTTTAATTAAGTCTATCAGATGCTGCAATGATATTTCCAATATCTCTAATAGCTTTCGAGAATACGAGGAAGAAAGTCAAGTTTTTTTTTTAAAGATACAGTTTCATTTTACTGTGTAATTATTATTCTTATGGCAAATATTCATAATGACAGTTGTACAGTTTAATTAGGTCAATCAGATGCTGCAATGGTATTTCAAATATCTCTAATAGCTTTTGAGAAAATGAGAAAGAACATCATGTTTTTGGAAAAAGGATACGGTTTCATTTTACTGTGTCAGGCAGATTTGCTGAGTGGACCCTTGGGAACCACCATGCTAAAATTAGTGCTTGTATCACATTTTGTACAATTCATGTGAAAAATTACTTTTATCTGCCCCACTACTTCCCCAGAATAGCTCATAGCATTACCACTGAGCTACCAAGCAACTTAACCTACCTTTATAACCCCCCTTTTTTCCCTTCCCTTCCCTTCCTAACCTGCCCCCAACACTCTTCCCACCCTCATCCACCTTCTCCTCCCCAGAACGCACTCACATCTACTCATCCGATGAAGAATCAGACATAGAAACAGACAAAGCCAAGAGGTTAGAGCGAGCCAAGAACAACATCAAAGACTCGGAAGAAGAGGAGTCAGGAACAGAAACCGAGGAAGAGGAGGAAGAGGATGAGGAAGAGGAAGAAGATGAAGCAGAAGAGAGTGCAAGTGAGAGTAGGAAAAGCAGAAGCAAGAGCAGGAGTAAGAGTAAGAGCAAAACTCCAAGCCCGAGTCGTAGCAGGAGTGGAAGTAGGAGTAAGAGCAGGAGCAGGAGCAGGAGCAGGAGCAAGAGTAGGAGTAAGAGTAAGAGTAAGAGTAGGAGTAGGAGTAGGAGTGGGAGTGGCAGCAGGAGTAGAAGTAGGAGTGGAAGTCGTAGTGGCAGTGGTAGTAGGAGTGGGAGTGATGCGGGAGGAAAGTCTGCCTCGGGTTCTGATAGTGAGTGAGAGAGAGAGAGAAAGTGAGAGAATATGATTGAGAAAGTGAGAGAATGAAGAGAGAATATGATTGAGAAAGTGAGAGAATGAAAAAAGAAAAGAGAATATGACAAATAAGAAAGTGAGAGAATGAAAAGAAAAGTGAATATTATTAAGAAAGGGAGAAAATAAAAAAAAAATTAAATGAATATGATCAAATAAATGAGAGAAATGAAGTGAAAAGGAGACTGAAAGAAAGTGAAAAGAAAATGAGTGAGAGGAAAGGGACGAAGGAATGTAGAAAATGAAATATATGATGTTTGAAAGGAGGAAAATAGAAAGAATGAGAATGGAGGAGAATGCATGAATGATGAGTAAGAGAGAGAGAGAGAGATGCTGTTTCTAATATGTATGTATGTATGTATAATAATAGCATTGACGTAACTACCCATTACGTATGTATAAGATAAAAAAAAGAGTTCATGTATTAGAGATTGTATTGGATTAGTAGTATTGCATCCCTTTGTAAAATATCTTGATGAGGAAGGGAAAAATAATTATATCTATATCAAATTGTGTTGAGTTAGGAATTTATTTACTTTCAAAACGTCACTTATTAGCTTGAAATAGAGTTTTGAATTGTTAAAAAATAGAAAAAATCAATATCAAATTAAACAGAATAGTCACATTTAATCCACTTTTTTATTATTATTTAGCTTTGAAAACCATGTTAGTTATTTATTATACTTCAAATATTGAGGCATTACTTGGCTTCTCAATCCATACATTATACCTTTCATTGTATTGGCATTGTATAATCTTGTATAGTCAATGCTGCGTGTGTAATCTTTGACTTCTGATAATAGAACATACTGTATTTTCAAAGGTGTTTAATTACGATGTATTCCTTCCTTTCTGCTCTAGATTATACTGGTAAGTGTGTTCGAATTCTAAATAGTATTGTAGAATTTGACTTTTTATTTATTTATTTTATTTATTTATTCCCAAAGATGGTGTGATCGTCTTCTCTCTCTCTCTCTCTCTCTCTCTCTCTCTCTCATATACTACCTTTCACACACGTACACACACACACACACACACACACACAATTCCTTCCATCACGCACACACACTTAATAAGGAAGATGTTTTGACTGTGAACTTTCCTACAAGACAAAGCAAAATGTTCTTATGTTTGTTCATGAGACAAGGAGGAGGAGGAGGAGGAGGAGGAGGAAGAAGGGGGAGGAGGAGGAGGGAGGAGGGAGGAGGGGATTCAATTCCTTCAAAGGGCAACAATAAACCTGTTTTTGTGAGGATGAATGAAAGGCTTGGCACACCCCCCCTTCCCCCTTCACCTCACCCACGCCCTTTGCCCCTCCCCCCCTCCACCCCCTGCTAAGGTCAAGTCAAGATATTTGTCTGGGTCTCGCCTCGCGTGGGCTGGCTGGGGTGGGTTGGGGGGTGGGGGTGCAGACTGCTGGAAGGAGGAGGAGGAAGAAGAGGGAGAAAGGAGGAAGATAAGATATTCGAGAAAGGTTTGGTGAAATTGACGTTTTTTGATAATGATAATAATGATGATGATGATAATGGAAAACAATGAATAGTAATAATAATGATAATGATAATAATATTAATAGTAAATTGAATCGCACGAAAATATGAAAATAAAACTGACTTAACAATTAGCAACAAAACTTAACTATAACTAAGGATACAAAGTCTTTTCATAAACAGTACCACACACACACACACATATATATACATACACTTTTATCTAAGCTAATCTATGGCTATGTGTAAGTGGTTTTGATAGCTTATACTACGAGAGAGAGAAAGAGGGAGAGAGAGAGAGAAAGGTGAGTCACAGGTGAGAATGAATGGCGCTCTCACAGATTGCTCCCCCTTACCTGACTGGCTTTACCTCATTATTCATATTTATAACCTCACCCACACACACACACACACACACAGACAGACAGACTGACAGCCACCTACCTAAACTGATAGCCAGAGAGTAAGACAGCTAGCCAATTAGACAGTCAGTTAACCAGTCAACTAGTCAATCAGTCAGTTATATCCATCTATTCAGTCAGTCAGTTAAGTGGTAAGCCAGAGAGACAGACACATAAAACCTGATCAGTAATTAGAGAGAGAGAGAGAGAGAGAGAGATAATAGAGAAAAAATAAGAATAAGTAAAAAAAAATTTGAAAATCCCAAAAATCAACATAATTCGAATAAAAGAATCACCATAAAAATAACAATAATATAAATAGCAATAATAGACGAGGTGAGGGAAAAAATGTAACAGTGAAGAAGATACAGAAATTAAGGCAGCTAGGTGTGGGTTGGTGCCTTTTAATTGTATCACAGAACATTAAGAGGAGGAGGAGGAAGAGGAGGAAGAGGAGGAGACATGATGAAGATAACAACAACAAAACAAGATGAACACCAACACATTATTAATTAGAAAGCAAGTCAAACCGAGCGGGAGACAAGGAAAAACAGGAAAAAATCAATAATTCATACAAGAAAAAGAAGAAAACAAAACAGACAAAGGAGAGGAAGAACAACAACAACATTAATAATGCAGCAAATACAAGAAAATACAAAGGAACACAAACAACAATATACCCTAGGGTCCTGGCGAAGGCTGTTTCATATAACTACTCTACACTAACTATTTGTATTAGAAGAAGAAGAAGAAGAACGAAAACAAGAACAAACAAAAAGAGAAACGAAGAGAAAGAAAGAGAAGAGGAAGAAGAAGGAGGTGGAGGAGGAAGGAGTAAGAATAATGAGGTGATGATGATGATGACAGCTCCAAACAGCCCCCCCCCCACCCGTCATCCACACACAGGTAAAAAAGTGTTAATCAAGCACACCTGAGCCCTTTAAGGCAGGTGTCCAGGTAAGAATCAATTATGACCACCGATGCAAAGGTGAGAAGACCCTCCCTTTCCTCCTCCTCCTCCTCCTCCTCCTCTCCCTCCCTCCCTCCTTCCTCCATCTATCTCTTCAACCTTTCAACTTCTCTTTCTTCTTCTTATTTATCTTCTTCTTAGATCTGTCCTTCTTCTTACTTATTCTTCCTCCTCCTCCTCCTTCATCTTTCCTTCCTCTTTATATCTTTGTTCCTCTTTTTCAATGTATCCTTTCTCTCCTTCTCCTCCTCCTCCTCCTCCTCCTCCTCCTCCTCCTCCTCTTCCTCCTCTCTCGTCTCCTGTTAGCTCTCCTTTATCTGAAATGTCTCCTGTTATTCTCCTTTATCTCCTATTTTTCTTTATTATCTCTCTTCTTCTTCTTCTTCTTCTTCTTCTTCTTCTTCTTCCTTCACCTCCTCCTTTTGTTTTTCTTCTTCATTTATATTTCTTCTTCTTCTTATCGTATTATCCATCTTCGTGAGAGAGAGAGAGAGAGAGAGAGAGAGAGAGAGAGAGAGAGAGAGAGAGAGAGAGAGAGAGAGAGAGAGAGAGAGAGAGAGAGAGAGAGCCACACCTGTCCCGTGACTCACACAGAGAATGAATGAAGTCTTTTCCTTCGACCTTTTTTGGAACGGGAGAGAGGGGGGGAGGGCGAGGGGGAGGGGGAGGAGGAGGGGGAGGAAAAGGTAAGGGAGAAGAGGATGGGTAAAGAGAAGAGAGAGGAGAGACTGGTTGTGTGTGTGTGTGTGTGTGTGTGTGTGTGTGTGTGTGTGTGTGTGTGTGTGTGTGCGCGATTCATTTGCTTACATAAATATTTCTTTCTCTTATCTCTCATTCTCCCTCTCTCTCCTTTGTGCTTTCCGCCTTCTATTTTCTCTCTCTCTCTCTCTCTCTCTCTCTCTCTCTCTCTCTCTCTCTCTCTCTCTCTCTCTCTCTCTCTCTCTCTCTCTCTCTCTCTCTCTCTCTCTCTTGTGTAATAAGGGCGAATGAACAGGTTCTATGAATGGCAAAACTATCTTAACCTGTTGGGTGATAATGTGTGGGTTGTTGTTCTCTCTCTCTCTCTCTCTCTCTCTCTCTCTCTCTCTCTCTCTCTCTCTCTCTCTCTCTCTCTCTCTCTCTCTCTCTCTCTCTCTCTCTCTCTCTCTCTCATAATTATACACCAAATTCTATAGTTCCCTTAATGAGGCTGTCAGCGTGAATTGGATCCGCTCTTCACAGGTAACTAATTAGCTGTACAGGTAAGGTTGTAATGGCGTTCACGGGTCTTTAATCCAAACTTTAGGGGATCAGATACGGGGTTCGAACCTTGTATGTGGTGATGTGAAGAGGTGTTGAGGTCCTTTAAAGTGCCAATTAGCTGTGG
>JAPQNM010000009.1:2631867-2634367 GCA_029783475.1 Metacarcinus magister | reverse complement strand
CTCGTGTAGATAGAGAAAGATATGTAGGAGATAGTAAATGGTGACATGTAGGTGCTAAAACGTGTGTGTGTGTGTGTGTGTGTGTGTGTGTGTGTGTGTGTGGGTGGGGAGAGAGACAGACACACACACACACACACACACATCAATAATACCCAAACGCTTCACTAGACACTGACCTTCAAAAATAATGACTCTACTTCGTATTCTCCTTACTAGCAGCAACCAACCATCTCAATTCTTTCAACAATGTCCCGCCAGCTTAGTGCAAATGTAGCGTGCGTGTGTGTGTATGTGTGTGTGTGTGTGTGCGTGCGTGCAATCCTTCATCTCCTTCCATTACCATCTGTCATGTAGCCACTCCTCCCCATGATAATTTTCCCCTCTTTCCTCCTTCCTCCTTCCCTCCACCTCTCCCACTTCCCTCCATTTTTCCTCTCCTCCTTATCCACCCTCCATATCATCCTCCTCTTCTTCCTCTCCTTCATTCTTAATCCTTCCACGTCTATTACCCTCCTCCTCTTCTTCCTCTCCTTCTCTCCTATTCCTTCCACGTCTATTACCCTCCTCCTCCTCCTCCTCCTCTTATACTATTTCAGGATGCAAATTTATAAGGAATAGAAAATCTTCCTCTTAAAGAAAACGAAAATATAAATGAAACAAACGAAGGAAAAGTATTATTATTATTAAAGAAGAACAAACTAAACCTACAAACATACAAACAGACACACACACCTACCTTGTAATCCAAAGTGGGCGGCGTTCCCTCGGTGGATGTTCTGGTAGGGTGGTGGGGGGGGGGCGCCGCGCCACACACACGTGACAGGGGCGTGGAGAGATCCCTGCACGCCCTCTGCCGCCCGCCCACCCCTGCCAAGGCAAGGATGGGCGGGAGGCATAATGGCTACAGACTCCACGCCCCTGCCAGGCTGTGACGCAACGACCCTTGTAGTAGTAGTAGTAGTAGTAGTAGTAGTAGTATAGTAGTAGTAGTAGTAGTAGTAGTAGTAGTAGTGTATGGCGGCAGCTGTAATATAAGATCACATTAATACTACAATCAGAGGAGCACGACACAATGTGGTCACCTTATCTTGCTTCCATTATTACGTTAATTCATTATTCACAACACATATTCTACACTCAATCTGATCACTAATTACTCACGATTACAATGGCGGTGTTAATAAATATGTGAATGTCTTGATGGCGCCGAGAATTGCTGATTAAATAGAATATATAATTATTGTTCAAAATGGCGGACATTGGACGCGACCAACCCGTGCACGTGGACCCCGTAGCGACGACCACCACCACCACCACCACCACCACCACCCTTATATCACCCTTATATCACCTTCCTTAATTAACACACAAATCAGTACATAAATAATAACGTGCAAGTAATCTCAATACACCAACAAAATAACACATTACAAGGTTATTAATTAAGGTGTTCAAATTACCTGCCTGCCTGCCCGCCGCCATCTTGTATATAAATCCCTAATTATCACTATCACCCGCCTTCCCTCGCACTCAACACACTAATCATCACTTCAATTAACCTTTTTAACATGTACACTATGTTATCTTAACCTAGAAGTCATTATAGTTATTTAATGTATAACCACGTGCACCTTCCCTTCACGTACCTTAACAGACCGTGCCTCCGTGACGCCTCGGCTCCAAGTGTCGTCCAAGCAAGGAATTGGACGACACTTTCCTACGCTTACAGAACTAGTGTCGTACTTCACTTTTCATTAACTCTATTCAAACTCATGATGGAAGGGAAAAAAATTTAGTGCATATATATTAATAAAATAAATAAATAAATAAAAATAGTTAAAAGATTATCTATTTCCACAGTTTAATCTATTTTTTATTTAATAAGTAAACCCGTGAAAGTGGATCTCGTAGCTATAGGCCGCCACCACCACCACCACCACCACCTCGATAGACACTCACTCTCTCCCCTAAAACACGAGGCTGGCAAGGACTTTATCTCACTTCAGGAAAGAAAGCGAGAGAGAGAAAGAGAGAGAGAGAGAGAGACACACACACACACACACACACACGTTATTTATTGCGTGGTTTTCCTTCTCTATCATTACTTGTCATTCACAATTAACTGTATTACTTTTTTGTCTTCTATTCATGTATTTATCTATTTATTTGTATTCTCCTTCCTCCTTCACCTCCTCACCTCACCTTTCCTCACCTTGAACTTCTACTACCTCCTCCTCCACCACACACACACACACACACTACACACACTACACTTTCCGCCACCTCACCTTCCCTTCTCACCTGTTACACCTGAACCCCCAAAACCCACCCCGCTGGACAGGTATCTTCCCCAAATTGATCTGAACTGAACAAGGTCACCTAGATCCACGTACTTCATAACTAAACATTTTCCACTTTCTCACACTGGGGAAAAAATATTATATGCATAAAATGAAGATAAAATAAAGTGTTTCCTGTAGAGAATATAATTGAGAGAAAA
>JAPQNM010000009.1:2621867-2624367 GCA_029783475.1 Metacarcinus magister | reverse complement strand
GCCCAAAATGAGGCTCCAGGAAGCTTTAGGTAACAACAACCACCACTTGTACCTTTCCCCCCTTGTTACCTGTCATCTAATGGGCCTTAAATCACCTTAATGTTACCTGTTACACTTAGAGAATGCAAGAGGGCTTTGAGGGAGTTCATAGCTTAAGGGAATCACTAGATCTTAAGAGACATTATAGAAACCGTCCATTATTGTCTTCTATGCTATTTATAAAGGAAGAAAACGACGTCAGAATACCATTGATGATTGTTGATGCAGATGTAACTATATAAAAAAACAAAGCACATAGTAGTAAGAGACATGTCCCAGATAGATAAGAAGGAAGGAATGAAGGAGGCGAGACGTGAATGCAGTTGAAAGGTTTTTAACGCAATTAGAATATGAAGGAAAAAATATATAAAATTATAAAATATAAACGCAACTCATACATAGAGATAAGACTTTACATAGAGACTGACACTTGGACTGACTGACTGACTGACTGACTGACTGGCTGACTGACTGACTGACTGACTGACTGACTGAATGACTGACTGACTGATTGACTGACTGACTGACTGACTGACTAACTAACCATTCCTAACACCACGAAAATAAAAGAAAAAATAGTGAAGAGATAAAAAAAACAAAAGAAAACATGCAGTGAATGTAATGGAAGAGAAAAAGACAAAAAACATGCAAATGCCACTCCGAATAAAGAGAAAAATATACTGACTCGAGAAAGACAGGTACACACAGGTACACACACTGACTTCAGAAAAACAGGTACACACAGGGAGGTTAAGATAGACAGGTACACACACCACACCCCAAACTGATGCTTACAAAGGGAGGAAAAAGCACTGAACACTGAAAGAAAAGAGAGAGAGAGAGAGAGAGAGAGAGAGAGAGAGAGAGAGAGAGAGAGAGAGAGAGAGAGAGAGAGAGAGAGAGAGTACAGTACGTTAATATAAGAACAGACAGGCTTACAAACAAGGACAGTGACACACAAACACAGCTATATCATCACTAAATTGGACAGGTGTTAGCAGCTGACGCTACACACAGGTAAAAAGAGGAGGAGGAGGAGGAGGAGGAGGAGGAGCCAAGGTTGAGAGGAGTACGTGAGGATAGAAGAAAGGCCATAGGTTACGCGTGTGTATATGTGTGTGTGTGTGTGTGTGTGTGTGTGTGTGTGTGTGTGTGTGTGTGTGTATGATTTATAATGGAGAAAAAAGAAAACTGACACTCTAACCACTAACAACAATAACAACAACAAACCAATTAACCGATATAAGAGTCAGTTGATATAATGTACTTCTACTTCTATTTGTTCTTGTTTTTCTTGTTCTTGTTCTTCGTCTCCTCCTCCTCCTCCTCCTCCTCCTCCTCCTCCTCCTCCTCCTCCTCCTCCTCCTCCTCCTCCTCCTAAGCGTGCATGTATAGTGAAGAAAAATGAAGAAGAAAAAAACTTAATTAAGCAGAGGAAGAAAAAATAAATAAAACTCACATAAGAATCACATTTTTAACATAATTACTCTCTCTCTCTCTCTCTCTCTCTCTCTCTCTCTCTCTCTCTCTCTCTCTCTCTCTCTCTCTCTCTCTCTCTCTCTCTCTCTCTCTCTCTCTCATCTCTTTCCTCTACCACATCTTTAATTATTTCCTTTATTTTCTCTTCACCAACTCTTCCTTCCCATCCTTTCCTCTCTTTCCTCCCTTCCTCCCTTTTTCCCTCCTTCCCTCCCTCCCTTTCCTCCTCCCTTCAGTCACGTATATTTTCTTGCTCGTGACTCTGGCTTTAAATTTTCTTATACGCCAAATTACCTTTTACGTGTGTGTGTGTGTGTGTGTGTGTGTGTGTGTGTGTGTGGTGTGTGTGTGTGTGTGTGTGTGTGTGTGTGTTGTACAAAGATAGATAGGTAGGTAGATAAGTCGGTAGGTTAAGAGATAGATAAGAAGAGAGAGAGAGAGAGAGAGAGAGAGAGAGAGAGAGAGAGAGAGAGAGAGAGAGAGAGAGAGAGAGAGAGAGAGAGAGAGAGAGAGAGGTGAACATACGCACAGATAGAGAAAGAAATTGAGGAAACCACATAATAAGCCATAATTCAATAATAGGACCTGTAATTACCGGACTTATAATCACCTCACTAAATTACCTGCAATTACTAATGTTGACAAGCTGAATAATTGCCACCTGGGGCTGAGTATAATTTAATAGTCAATCATTCTTGCAAATTACTGTATAAACATCATTACAAACTCCATTCTATTTACAACAAGAATGGCCTCACCTGGTATTACACTTTCACACACACAGGTAACTCATTCTGCAACACTGGGAGAGGTGACGCATGAGTGAGTTAGCTTTATTAAAAGGTGTTATGTGAAACTACTGACCTAACTTTGAAGACTAATTTGAAGGCAACGGGAAACTTAACAAAATTACATACACTATTCTCAACTGATTTATTAATGTGCTAAACTGTGTTGGGAAACTTGACTTTACCTGACTAAA
>JAPQNM010000009.1:2604367-2606867 GCA_029783475.1 Metacarcinus magister | reverse complement strand
GGTTGGGACATTATCTAATTGACTTATGATTTAGCATTAATTGAAGGATTTTATTTGTGTGATAATCTTGTAGCCATGTCTAACAACCAACTAAGAAGTAATATAACAACTTTACTCCTTTTAAAAATCGATAAATGACCGACTGACTGACTGATTAATTATTTGGTTATTTGATTTATTTATTAATTGGATGATAAATTGATAGAGTGAATGACAGACAGACTAGACTGACTAACTGACTGATTGACTGACTGACTAACTGACTGACTAACTGACTGACTGACTGACTGACTGACTGACTGACTGACTGACTGACTGAAGGAAAAATGACTCCCAAAACAGATTCTCAAGGTAACTATTATAAAAGAATGTTAGATCAAGATAGTGTAACCTAACCACAAACATTCCTTCAGGTTAATTATTTGTTCCTCCAGGTAAAGGTATGCCGAGTATGAATTTAGGATACGTGCTCCTCTCTCTTGTTTATTATTATATATATATAGATTTTTTTCTTCTACATTTAAAAGAAGTTTGTAAAGGTATTGCATCTAATAGTATTATTCTTTTGGTATGTTCAATTTTTTTTTCTTCATTTTCGTGCATTTAAACTACATATAAGGAGAGAGAGAGAGAGAGAGAGAGAGAGAGAGAGAGAGAGAGAGAGAGAGAGAGAGAGAGAGAGAGAGAGAGAGAGAGAGAGAGAGAGAGAGAGAGAGAGAGAGAGAGAGAGACCCTTTACCAATGCACCCCTTTACACCCCCTTTACACCCCCTTTAAACCCTTACACCCACCTCAAATGTTCTCCCTTTAAAATAGAGTCAATACTACAATTGCAGTGCACAGCCTCCTCCTCCTCCTCTTCCTCCTCTTCCTCCTCTTCCTTCTCTTCCTTTTCCTCCTCTTCCTCCTCCTCCAAACATCTCCAATAGTATATTCACCCCATAATCCTCCCCCCCCCCAAACAAAAGGTGATTTGGAGACAGGTGTGGCTTACCCAAATATGGTATAACACACACACACACGCACACACACACACACACACGCACACACACACACACACACACACACACACACACACACACAGGTTAGTCACAGGTATGCATGCAAATGTCTTTTCACACCTGGCCGGCCAATTTTTGTTCACTCCACAGGTTTGCTTTACGAATATTAAGAGACAGCGAGAGGAAAAAAAAATAAATAAAAAAAGAGAGAATAAAGCCTATAAAAGAGGAAGATAATACTCTATCATTGCCACTAAAGTCACAAAGATATATAGTCAAAAATTCACTTGGAAAATTTAAAAGATAAAGAGGAAGGGGAAAAAAAAGAGAAATAGTAAAAAAAGTTTCCATATTTGGTTGCATGATCAGCCTGCTGTGTCCAAGAAGGTCACGGGAAGGTCAAGGGCAAGGCTGAAGGTCATGGTGGTGGTGGTGGTGGTGGTGGTGGTGGTGGTGGTGGTGGAAGGTTTATAAATGAACGAAATAAAAGTTGTTTTCTTGATATTTGCATCTATTTTGTGTGTGTTTGTGTGTGTGTGTGTGTGTGTGTGTGTGTGTGTGTGTGTGTGTGTTAGAAGGAAACACAATTAAACACACACAATTAAACACACAACACACAGGTACATCCTCTGTTTTATCTGTACAATCTGAAGACTCTGTGTCGTCCACCTCAACATTTTCTTCATTATAATAGTGTTCAAGCACAATCATGTCATAAATCGGAATAAATTTGCATGTATATATTTTTTTCATCATGATATTTCACCTCCATTTACCTTATCATTATTATTGTTGTTATTTTGTTTATTAATTCTGATATTATTTATTTCATTTGCATTCACCTTTCGCTTATTATTATCATTGTTATTCTATTAATTATTATAACTTTTATTTAATCTTCATTCACCTTTTTTCTTATTATTATCATTATTATTATTTTACTTATTATTTATTTTATGTTTATATATTTTGGACTTCGTTATCTTCTAATATTTCTTCTAATCCTTATTTATTATTTTTTATCATTGATTATTTCACTATGCATCATTTGTTTTCTTAATATTCTTAAATTAATGAATTCTAGTTAACATATTTTCCTTCTTTTAATTTCCTATCTTTTTTTCCGCTTGTAAATTAAAGACAAACATTCATAAACACACACATACACAAGTCATTTTTATGGATTATTTATCTCTTCTCTTTTGTTTTCTTTTCTTTATCTATCTATTTTTTTTTTTGAATTATTTTTTAGGTGTTAGTTAAGTCACGACAGCACGAACTGAGAATAAATTAATGAAGTATTATTTATCTTAGTGATTATTTTACTGCACCTGGCTTTGTATCACCCACCCCCCCTTTCTCTCTCTCTCTCTCTCTCTCTCTCTCTCTCTCTCTCTCTCTCTCTCTCTCTCTCTCTCTCTCTCTCTCTCTCTCTCTCTCTCTCGTATTATGCTTATTATTACCATTATTATTATTTTTAAACTATTATCAGTAACGAG
>JAPQNM010000009.1:2596867-2599367 GCA_029783475.1 Metacarcinus magister | reverse complement strand
TGAAACCGGTGCCTTTGAGTCTGTATACACACACACAAACACAACACACACACACACACACAACACACACACACACACACACACACACACACACACACACACACACACACACACACACATTCCAAGCATAAGACGTACGTGCATAATCTCTTGGGATCCCGCTGGGTGTGTGTGTGTGTGTGTGTGTGTGTAAAAAGAGAGAGAAAGAGAGAGAGAGAGAGAGAGAGAGAGAGAGAGAGAGAGAGAGAGAGAGAATAATAATAACAATAATAATGATAATAACAATACTACTACTACTACTACTACTACTACTAATACTAATAATAATAATAATAATAATAATAATAATAATAATAATAATAATAACAATAAAACACGGACAAAAACACCACCACAAACAGAACCACATTAAAACCGATACTATTTTCTTGCACTATACGAGGTCAAAACAATCCTGGTCTAGTTTTTTATATATATTTCATTATTTTCCTTACTTCTCTGCTTTCCTTTCCACCTACACACTCCTCCTCACCTCACCTGCACCATGTAACACCTGTACAATCAAGACGCTACAATATATCACCTTAATTAACAAAGCTTACCTGTGCTACACCTGCCTTACCCCCTATAGTGTTCTCCTTCACCTGGATGAAGTAGAGCATTAGGGAGATTAAGTTACATAGATTACGTAGATTAATAAAGGTGAATTCTCAAGGTTATTCTGCTTGCTTGAATGTAAGGTAAGAACAGGTGAATGATCAGGTGAATTGGTTTTAATGAATGTATAGTTTGTTGAAATATACTGTTAGTTAGTTTTCAAGGCACAGTTTTAGTCTTTAATATATAACTTTATCCTTTCTTTTCTTGTCTTCTCTTCTGTTTTTTATTTTTTTCTCCTCTCTTCACTTCTCTTCTTTCCTTTTTATTATTTTTTTCTTTTCTACTCTTCTCTCTGCCTTATTCTTTACCTCTTTCTCTTCTTCTTAACCTTTTCTTCAATTAATCCTACTTTGTGTACCTTATATATACAAAAAAAAATAAATAAATAAATAAGACAAAAATATACAATTATAGATAAAGATAGATAAATGAATGCATGAATGAATCCCAGAATACCACACACTAAGTCTATCCTTGTTCTTCTCAGTGTGAAAAGTGACCAATCCCTTCCTGCTAAGTGTAGTAAGATTAATACCCAAGATAAATACCCAAGATTAATCCTATTAGAAGAGTATCAACATTTTAATGCTGCCTACACCTTCTCCACCTCCTTTTTCTCCTCCTCCTCCTCCTCCTCCTACTCCTCCTCCTCTTCTTCCTTTTCCTCTTGCTCCTTCTTCTTTATCTTATTATCGGTCTTATTGTTGTTGTTGTTGTTTTTTCCTTTCCTCCTCCTCCTCCTCCTCCTCTTCCACATATAAATCCACATCAAAATCTTTCTTCCTTAACCCTCTGTACTGCACTGAGACCAGGTACACTATGCAGGTGCCACGTTAATTATAGGTTAGGTAAGGACAGGTGAAGGACAGCTGGATGGTATCTGTGTAATTGTGTGTTGTATGTTGGTAGCAATTGATAGACATTTGATCCTACCCAAAGGAATTAAGAGAAGGAAAAAAATGATGTTGATTATAAGTAGAAGTAGAAGGAGGAGGAGGAGGAGGAGGACCACCAGGAGGAAAAGGTTAGTTAAGTTAAATTAGTTATGTTCATTAAGAGTCAACAATAACAATAACAATGATAATAACAGTAATATATATACATTCTATTGAGACTTTATGTATGTAGGAGGAGCAAGTCATAGTTAGGATTATATATACAACATTAAAAGTCAACAATAACATATATTTACGTATTTATGAGACAGCTTACTGGAACTACATGACACTATATTATTTTGAAAAGGGGAAGGAGGAAAAAACAAAGAGGAAGGAAGGATGACGGGGAAATTTTACTGGAAAGAAGGAAAAAAACATAAGTTAAAAAAATAATAAATAAATAATTGAGTAGGTAATGAAGTGAAGGAGGAAGGGAGAGAAGTGAGAGGAGGAGGAGGAGGAGGAGGAGGAGAGGAGGAGGAGGAGGAGGAGAGCATGCAAATAGTGATGGTGGTTGTGGTTGTGGTAGTGGCCAAAGACGCATAAGGAAAAATAAGAAAAAAAAATTGAAGAAAAAAAAAGAATGATAGATGAAAAAGACATGACTTCTAAATATCTGAAGGTGGGCGGGAATAAATTAAAGAGAGAGAGAGAGAGAGAGAGAGAGAGAGAGAGAGAGAGAGAGAGAGAGAGAGAGAGAGAGAGAGAGAGAGAGAGAGAGAGAGAGAGAGAGAGAGAGAGAGAGAGAGAGAGAGAAAAGAAAAAAAAATATCCCCCCTCACTCGTGCACTCTAATCGCATCAAATATAATAAAAGAGAAGAAGAAAAAAAATTGGTTAAAAAAAATAATAATAAAAAAAGATAAATATAAGAATTCAACAAAGACTTGCATACAAGACTCA
>JAPQNM010000009.1:2584367-2586867 GCA_029783475.1 Metacarcinus magister | reverse complement strand
AATCATTTGGTTTCCTTATCTATAACTGTTACTGAATTACAAATGATTCAAAGTATTCCTTGTAAATATTTCAACACAACTCATGAAAATTGGTACCAAGGGGTTCTCAGGCATGCTGATTACGAATCTGTTATTAGTTTTGTCATTACTATAATATTTGGATTTTCATTTTTGTGGCCCGTAAATTCTACCAGAATTGAGGTCGAAAAAGTTTTTTCCCTTTTTACTACGTCAATATTAGTCCTACAAGAAAATTGTATAGAAGTAAAGTTAAGGAGTTTGATAATGTCTACCTCATAATGTCATCATCTTTCCAAAAACTCTAATACATATGAAAAAAATTTTAATTTTGTGAAATAAATTAATGCATAATATATTACACTCCTACATCTACAATTTCATTCCAATTCCATTTCACTATAGCTCAGTAGAACGAACGTCTCCTGCTCTTTCTTTTATAATATATACGTTTTTTACGTAAGCCCCATACATTTCGAGTTATTTCAAAATATATGATTTATCTAAAAAATTCTAAGGGTGTACCCTACGAAATTTCATGCAAATTTTTCACACCTCCGAATCTCATGAAAATTAGTACAATGAGGTTTTCAGTCATGCTGAACACGAATCTGGACTTATTTTTCTGATTACTATAATATCAAACTGTATTTCACCCTTGCTTGCCTAATAACAATAATGAAATAACCATTATTTAACTTTACTGGCTGATGCTGGTCTCATATGACAAAAATACATAGAGATGACCTACACTAAATTTACAAAATATAACGTGAAAGTGGTATTTGGTTTCCATATCTTGAACTGTAAGCGAATTAAAACGGATTAAAACCGATTAAAGTTATCAAAAGTACTTTTTGCATTAGATTAGGTTAAGGTTTTGTTAATATTTCAACACCACTCATGAAAATTGTTATCAAGGGGTTCTCGGGCATGCTGATCACGAATCTGGAATTAGTTTTGTCATTACTATAATATTTACTTTTTTCCATTTTGTGGCCCGTAAATTCCATCAGAATTGAGGTCGAAAATGTTTTTTCCCATTTAACTTCGTAAATATTAGTTCTACAGGAATATTGTATACATGTTAAATTATGGAGTTTGATAATGACTATCTCAAACTGTCATCATCTTTCCAAAAACTCTAATACTTATGAAGAAAATTAAACATTTGTTAAATAAATGAATGCATAATACTTTACACTCCTACATCTACAATTTTATTCCAATTCCATTTCACTATAGCTCAATAGAACGGGCGTCTTTTGCTCTTTCTTTTATAATATATACGTTTTTTACGTAAGCCCCATACATTTTGAGTTATTTCAAAATATAAGATTCATGTCAAAAAGTCTAAGGGTGTACCCAACAAAATTTCATGAAAATTTCCACACCTCAGAATCTCATGAAAATTGGTACAATGACGTTCTCGGTCATGCTGAACACGAATCTGGACTTATTTTCCTGATTACTATAATATCAAACTGTATTTCACCCTTGCTTGCCTAATAACAATAATGAAATAACCATTATTTAACTTTACTGGCTGATGTTGCTCATATGACAAAAATACATAGAGATGACCTATTCTAAATCTACACAATATAAAGTATTAATGGTAATAATTCATTGCAACACAAACTAACATTATAAAAAGAAACTTGAATTTTTAAACACCTGAGGCCTGATTTTTTTTCATATCTTCGTTAATTTTTTTTTTAGGACAGGTTTGGATCAAAAAAAAGTTTAGATCTTTCAAGTAAAATATAAAAAAAAAGGGACTAAGAGGCGTGAACAAAAACCGGACTTTTACAATTTTCGATATACACTGCAAATTTTTCCTAGTTTTTCTTCTCCTTGTTCCTCTGGTTCTTGTTCTTCTTTTTCTTCATCATGTTTTTCTTCCTCCTCCTCCTCCTCCTCCTCCCCCTCCTCCTCCTCCTCCCCCTCCTCCTCCTCCCCCTCCCCTCCCATCACTCATTCACCTAATCTCCTCTCAGCCTCCCTTGCTAAAATCGAGTTTTCAAAATCATTCTTTGTAACAAGGAAGGTTTTTTTTTGCAGTTTGCTTTATAAGGCGAACCAGGAGCAAAAAAATAATTCCCTGGGCGAGAGAGAGAGAGAGAGAGAGAGAGAGAGAGAGAGAGAGAGAGAGAGAGAGAGAGAGAGAGAGAGAGAGAGAGAGAGAGAGAGAGAGAGAGTATGTAATTCCATCCTCCCACCACAGAGGCAGGAGCTGTGAGCAGTGTAACCACATTCTAAGCTGCCCTCCGCCACACCTGTAACACACACCTGCCATAAGGTGACCCGAGGAAAAGAAAGGAAATAGAAAGTAAATGAAAACAACAACAGTGAAGGAAAAACAAAAAAAAAATAGAAAATGAGACAGAAAAATTCACACCAAGTCAAACCAAAAAAAACATGAAAAACAAACAAACAAACAAACACAAAAATAATGATGAAAATACTTACTTAGAAAAAA
>JAPQNM010000009.1:2571867-2579367 GCA_029783475.1 Metacarcinus magister | reverse complement strand
ATCATTAATATTTATTTTTATCATTAATATTTATTTTTATCATCAATATTTATTTTTATCATTAATATTTATTTTTATCAATATTTATTTTTATCAATATTTATTTTTATCATTAATATTTATTTTTATCATTAATATTTATTTTTATCATTAATATATATTTTTATCATTAATATATATTTTTATCAATAATATTTATTGTTATCATTAATATTCATTTTTATCATTAATATTTATTTTTATCATTAATATTTATTTTTATCATCAATATTTATTTTTATCATTAATATTTATTTTTATCATCAAAATATATTTATATCATTAATATTTATTTTTATCATTAATATATATTTTTATCATTAATATTTATTTTTATCATTAAAATTTATTTTTTATCATTAATATTTACTTTCATCATTAATATATATTTTTATCATTAATATATATTTTTATCATTAATATATATTTTTATCATTAATATATATTTTTATCATTAATATTTATTTTTATCATTAATATTTATTTTTATCATTAATATTTATTTTTATCATTAATATATATTTTTATCATTAATATTTATTTTTATCATTAATATATATTTCTATCATTAATATATATTTTTATCAATAATATTTATTTTTATCATTAATATTTATTTTTATCATTAATATTTATTTTTATCATTAATATTTATTTTTATCATTAATATTTATTTTTATCATCAATATTTATTTTTATCATTAATATTTATTTTTATCATCAAAATATATTTTTATCATTAATATTTATTTTTATCATTAATATATATTTTTATCATTAATATTTATTTTTACCATTAATATATATTTTTATCATTAATATTTATTTTTATCATTAAAATTTATTTTTATCATTAATATTTATTTTTATCATTAATATTTATTTTTTATCATTAATATTAATTTTTATCATTAATATATATTTTTATCATTAATATATATTTTTATCATTAATATTTATTTTCATCATTAATATATATATTTATCATTAATATTTATTTTTATCATTAACATATATTTTTATCATTAATATATATTTTTATCATTAATATTTATTTTTATCATTAATATTTATTTTTATCATTAATATTTATTTTTATCATTAATATATATTTTTATCATTAATATATATTTTTATCATTAATAATTATTTTTATCATTAATATATATTTTTATCATTAATATATATTTTTATCATTAATATTTATTTTTATCATTAATATATATTTTTATCATTAATATTTATTTTTTATCATTAATATATATTTTTATCATTAATATTTATTTTTATCATTAAAATTTATTTTTATCATTAATATTTATTTTTATCATTAAAATATATTTTTATCATTAATATTTATTTTTATCATCGAAATTTATTTTTATCATTAATATATATTTTTATCATTAATATATATTTTTATCATTAATATTTATTTTTATCATTAATATATATTTTTATCATTAATATTTATTTTTATCATTAATATTTATTTTTATCATCAAAATATATTTTTATCATTAATATTTATTTTTATCATTAATATATATTTTTATCATTAATATTTATTTTTACCATTAATATATATTTTTATCATTAATATTTATTTTTATCATTAAAATTTATTTTAATCATTAATATTTATTTTTATCATTAATATTTATTTTTATCATTAATATTAATTTTTATCATTAATATATATTTTTATCATTAATATATATTTTTATCATTAATATATATTTTTATCATTGATAATTATTTTTATCATTAATATTTATTTTTATCATTAAAATTTATTTTTATCATTAATATTTATTTTTATCATTAATATATATTTTTATCAGTAATATTTATTTTTATCATTAAAATTTATTTTTATCATTAATATTTATTTTTTATCATCAATATTTATTTTTATCGTTAATATTTATTTTTATCATTAATATATATTTTTATCATTAATATTTATTTTTATCATTAATATATATTTTTATCATTAATATTTATTTTTATCATTAAAATTTATATTTATCATCAATATTTATTTTTATCATTAATATATATTTTTATCATTAATATTTATTTTTATCATTAATATATATTTTTATCATTAATATTTATTTTTATCATTAATATATATTTTTATCATTTATATTATTTTTTATCATCAAAATTTATTTTTATCATTAATATTTATTTTTATCATTAATATATATTTTTATCATTAATATTTATTTTTACCATTAATATATATTTTTATCATTAATATTTATTTTTATCATTAAAATTTATTTTTATCATTAATATTTATTTTTATCATTATTTTTATCATTAATATTTATTTTTATCATTAAAATTTATTTTTATCATTAATATTTATTTATATCATTAATATTTATTTTTATCATTAATATTAATTTTTATCATTAATATATATTTTTATCATTAATATATATTTTTATCATTAATATTTATTTTTATCATTAATATATATTTTTATCATTAATATTTATTTTTATCATTAAAATTTATTTTTATCATTAATATTTATTTTTATCATCAATATTATTTTTATCATTAATATTTATTTTTTATCATTAATATATATTTTTATAATTAATATTTATTTTTAACATTAATATTTATTTTTATCATTAATATTTATTTTTATCATTAATATATATTTTTATCATTAATATTTATTTTTATCATTAATATATATTTTTATCATTAATATTTATTTTTATCATTAAATTTATTTTTATCATTAATATTTATTTTTATCATCAATATTTATTTATATCATTATTATTTATTTTTATCATTAATATTTATTTTTATCATTAATATTTATTTTTATCATTAATATTTATTTTTATCATTATTATTTATTTTTATCATTAATATTTATTTATATCATTAATATTTATTTTTATCATTAATATTTATTTATATCATTAATATTTATTTTTATCATTAATATTTATTTTTATCATTAATATTTATTTATATCATTAATATTTATTTTTATCATTAATATTAATTTTTATCATTAATATATATTTTTATCATTAATATATATTTTTATCATTAATATTTATTTTTATCATTAATATATATTTTTATCATTAATATTTATTTTTATCATTAAAATTTATTTTTATCATTAATATTTATTTTTATCATCAATATTTATTTTTATCATTAATATTTATTTTTTATCATTAATATATATTTTTATAATTAATATTTATTTTTAACATTAATATTTATTTTTATCATTAATATTTATTTTTATCATTAATATATATTTTTATCATTAATATTTATTTTTATCATTAATATATATTTTTATCATTAATATTTATTTTTATCATTAAAATTTATTTTTATCATTAATATTTATTTTTATCATCAATATTTATTTATATCATTATTATTTATTTTTATCATTAATATTTATTTTTATCATTAATATTTATTTTTATCATTAATATTTATTTTTATCATTATTATTTATTTTTATCATTATTATTTATTTTTATCATTATTATTTATTTTTATCATTATTATTTATTTTTATCATTAATATTTATTTTTATCATTAATATTTATTTATATCATTAATATTTATTTTTATCATTAATATTTATTTTTATCATTAATATTTATTTTTATCATTAATATTTATTTTTATCATCAATATTTATTTTTATCATCAATATTTATTTTTATCATCAATATTTATTTTTATCATCATTATTTATCTTTATCACCATTATTTATTTTTAGCACCAATATATATTTTTATCACCAATATATATTTTTATCACTAATATTTATTTTTATCATTAATATTTATTTTTATCATTAATATTTATTTTTATCATTAATATTTTTTTTTTATCATTATTATTTTTTTTTATCATTAATATTTATTTTTATCATTAATATTTATTTTTATCAAATATTTATTTTTATCCTTATTATTTATTTTTTTCATTATTATTTATTTTCATCATTATTATTTATTTTTATCATTAATATTTATTTTTATCATTAATATTTATTTTTATCATTAATATTTATTTTTATCATTAATATTTATTTTTATCATTAATATTTATTTTTATCATTAATATTTATTTTTATCATCAATATTTATTTTTATCATCAATATTTATTTATATCATTATTATTTATTTTTATCATTAATATTTATTTTTATCATTAATATTTATTTTTATCAATAATATTTATTTTTATCAATAATATTTATTTTTATCATTAATATTTATTTTTATCATTATTATTTATTTTTATCATTAATATTTATTTTTATCATCAATATTTATTCTAATCATTAATATTTATTTTTATCATTAATATTTATTTTTATCATCAATGTTTATTTTTATCATCAATGTTTATTTTTATCATCAATGTTTATTTTTATCATCAATATTTATTTTTATCATTAATATTTATTTTTATCAATAATATTTATTTTTATCATAAATATTTATTTTTATCCTTATTATTTATTTTTTTCATTATTATTTATTTTTATCATTATTATTTATTTTTATCATTAATATTTATTTTTATCATTAATATTTATTTTTATCATTAATATTTATTTTTATCATTAATACTTATTTTTATCATTGATATTTATTTTTTATCATCAATATTTATTTTTATCACCAATATTTATTTTTATCATCAATATATATTTTTATCATCAATATATATTTTTATCATCAATATTTATTTTTATCATCAATATTTATTTTTATCATCAATATTTATTTTTATCATCATTATTTATCTTTATCACCATTATTTATTTTTATCACCGTTATTTATTTTTATCATCAATATTCATTTTTAGCATTTATATTTATTTTTAGCATTAATATTTATTTTTATGATTAATAATTATTTTTATCATTAATGTTTATTTTTATCATTAATGTTTATTTTTATCATTAATATTTATTTTTATCGTTAATATTTATTTTTATCGTTAATATTTATTTTTATCATTAATATATATTTTTATCATTAATATATATTTTTATCATTAATAATTATTTTTATCATTAATATATATTTTTATCATTAATATATATTTTTATCATTAATATTTATTTTTATCATTAATATATATTTTTATCATTAATATTTATTTTTTATCATTAATATATATTTTTATCATTAATATTTATTTTTATCATTAAAATTTATTTTTATCATTAATATTTATTTTTATCATTAAAATATATTTTTATCATTAATATTTATTTTTATCATCGAAATTTATTTTTATCATTAATATATATTTTTATCATTAATATATATTTTTATCATTAATATTTATTTTTATCATTAATATATATTTTTATCATTAAAATTTATTTTTATCATTAATATTTATTTTTATCATTAATGTTTATTTTTATCATTAATATTTATTTTTATCGTTAATATTTATTTTTATCGTTAATATTTATTTTTATCGTTAATATTTAATTTTATCGTTAATATTTAATTTTATCGTTAATATTTATTTTTATCGTTAATATATATTTTTATCATTATTATTTATTTTTATCATTATTATTTATTTTTATCATTATTATTTATTTTCATCATTATTATTTATTTTTATCATTATTATTTATTTTTATCATTATTAATTATTTTTATCATTATTATTTATTTTTATCATTATTATTTATTTTTATCATTATTATTTATTTTTATCATCATTATTTATTTTTATCATTATTATTTATTTTTATCATTAATATTTATTTTCATCATTATTATTTATTTTTATCATTATTATTTATTTTTATCATTATTAATGATTTTTATCATTAATATTTATTTTTATCATTAATATTTATTTTTATCATTAATATTTATTTTTATCATTAATATTTATTTTTATCATTAATATTTATTTTTATCATTAATATTTATTTTTATCATTAATATTTATTTTTATCATTAATATTTATTTTCATCATTAATATTTATTTTTATCATTAATATTTATTTTTATCATTAATATTTATTTTTATCATTAATATTTATTTTTATCATTAATATTCCCTCATCTCAGAGCTGGACAAAATACAAAGGTGAGAGAGAAAGAGAGAGAGAGATAGAGAGAGAGAGAGAGAGAGAGAGAGAGAGAGAGAGAGAGAGAGAGAGAGAGAGAGAGAGAGAGAGAGAGAGAGAGAGAGAGATATTAGTATCTATAAACATTTTACTTCCTACCTATATATATAAATAAATAAATAAATAAATAATTAAAATACAATGTTTATATAGTGTTTAATATTATAGTACTGCTAAAATTGATTCTATATTCGTGTTCCTTATCCTTGAAAACCTATATATATAAATTTTCATGAGATTCTGAGGTGTGAAAATTTTCATGAAATTTCCCAGGCAACACCCTTAGATTTTTTTTTAACAAATCCCGTTTTGTTAAATAACTCAAAAACTATGAGGTTTACGTAAAAGACTTAGAACATAGTAAATAAAGAGCAGGAGACGCCCGTTCTTTTGAGCTATAGTAGAATGAAATTGGTATATTAGTAACTGAGAAAATAATATATAAGTTTTTTTGACAAAATTTCAACAAAACTTAAATTTCCTACTAAACTATAAGGTATAATTTAAATCTGATTTCACCATTAGATAGATAACATCAAACTTAACTTATTAACATCTATACATTATTGCTGTACGACAAATATTTTCTGAGTAAAATGGCAAAAACTCATTCGACCAAATTTACGCGGAAAAATTTTGGGGCGACAAAATAAAAAATCTAGAATTGTTAACGAAACCTGAAAAATAACATAAATAATACACTCAACACACACACACATCCAAACACACACCTAAACACACTCAAACACATACTTTCTACCCCCAAACATACCCAAAAACACACATCAATATTTATCATTATCATTATTATTATTATTATTATTATTATTGCTATTATTATTGTTATCATTATTATTATCATTATTATTATCATTATTATTAGTAGTAGTCGTATCATTATTATTATTATTATTATATTTATCATTAGTATTATTAATATGTGTATTATTATTATCATTATTATTGTCATTATCATTTGTGGTATAATTTTGACTAACAAAACGAACACAAACACAAAAGGACTGCCACGTTTGTAAACACACCACCCAGCGACCCAAGAAAAGATAAATAACTTATCACTGTAAGGAGTGGGTGGGTGGGTGGATGGATGGTGGATGGTTGGGTGGTAGGATGGATGAACGGTGGATGGGGTTGCTGGGTGGATGGGTGAATGGGTGTGTGGGTGGGTGGATGGATGGGTGGGTGGATGGATGGGTGGGTGGATGGGTGGGTAGATGGATGGGTGGGTGGATGGGTGGGTGGATGGAT
>JAPQNM010000009.1:2539367-2566867 GCA_029783475.1 Metacarcinus magister | reverse complement strand
GCCGCCACTCCTCTATACTAACTAGCAGTAAGTACACACGGAGCAACACGGACCCCAACACGGACACAAGAAACACTACTATAACCATCAAAACACACACTCAAGAGGCTTTCTGATAAACAAAAACAAATACACTTCCGCTCCGTTCCGTTAGCAGTGTAAAGAGCGGTAGTAGAGGCAAGACATCGAACTCAGCCTGACGATAAGGAAACAGCACAGGTTAAAAGGTCCTTACGGTATTGCCGCACGTGGAAGACTGGTGAATGTTGGAACCCTGCTTCATTCT
This sequence comes from Metacarcinus magister, assembly GCA_029783475.1. Lineage (NCBI taxonomy): Eukaryota > Metazoa > Arthropoda > Malacostraca > Decapoda > Cancridae > Metacarcinus > Metacarcinus magister. Next base: position 2,566,581 of record JAPQNM010000009.1, on the reverse strand, counting down.
CACAAGGTGCTTCGGTGCTTCGTTTTCATGACTTCATTGCTTCACATTTGGGTAGTTGAAGCCTAGTTAATGGTGTTGTTGGTGGTACTTTGCGCGTTTATACCTCCCATCCACAAGTATGAAGAAGAAGAAGAAAAAGAAGAAGAATTAGAATAAGAAGAATAGGAATAAGAATAAGCAGAAGAATAAAAGGAAGAAGGAAGAAAAAGAAGAATAAAAATAATGATAAAAAGATGATCATGAAGAAGAAGAAGTAGAAGAAGTACAAGAACAAAAACAAGAAGAACAAGAACAAGAACAGAACAAGAAGAAGAAGAAGAAGAAAAACAAAAAGGAGACAGATGGCGCACCGAAGGACAAGATGCTGAGGTGATATCAATAAACTTATTACCATCTTCTGGAGTTATTCAGTTTTATTCTTGTATAAGCAATAACATTACAATAAAGTCATTAATTTAACATACAAACCCAATTACCTGCTACACAGTAACCCACCCGGGCCTTCCCCTACCTAGGCTCACAATACCACCACAATTTACCACATCTAACATAAGCAATTCCACCACAACCACCATGATTAATGTGGAGACTCCTCGCCACCTTGCACCACACCATCCATCAAGAATGAATATAATGATGAGTGTTCCTTGTTTATATCTTCCTTTTGGATGATGAAGCTAGTGGGTATACAAGATTCATGATAATAAGGTGGTGTGGTGGTGGTGGTTGTGGTGGTGGTGGTGGTGGTGGTGTGAGTTTGGACGTCTCATGACTAGCACACATTCCCTACGTCAAGGTTTACAAATTGAAGTAATGATAATAATATAGACATCATTTAGCATTACACATCACCTTGACAACGTCCTATATACCTATGAACACTCTGTAGAGCAATGGTTCTGGTATGCCTCCCGCTACCCACTACGTTCATTTGTTTCCAATACGCAAAAAAAATGTCAAAAAGAATGTAGCTTTATATTATTAGAAAGAAGGACCACGAACAGAAGGTAAAGGATAGAGAGTTGGAGCCTTCGTGTGTGTCTGGGAGTGTAGGATCTCCAACACGAAGAACACCCCAGCGAGGAGGAGGCCGAGGAAGAACAGCAGGAAAAGGCCTTGGAGGTGGGAGACTGTAAGGGGTGCTGGTTCTCCCTCTTCCCTCTCGGTCTCCTTCCCATCCTCCTCCTCCTCCTTTCCATTCGTCTGCCCTCCCTCCTTTTCTTCTTTACTTCTCTGTCGACGCCACTTCATCCTGGACTCTCGTTTCGCTTCCTTAAGTGAATCCAAATACCATTTATCAAGCAAACCGGCCTGGAAAACACATAAAGGTATTCCAGAACTTTGACGAACAGCTGAATCAAAGAAAATGGATCTATATCAAAGAATATTTGTTAATTTTAAGGCAAACTTATGTATAGTTGTTCATACTCACCTCGGTCACACTCCAGATAATGTGGTTGAAGTGTGTTACGTAGGGCGCGTCGTGGGGCACGGGCCAACTTGAAGGGCTCGGGTAGATGACTTCCTTTCCCACGTACAGGAGCTCCTTGCCCCCTTCGTCCATGAAGCCATTCGTAATGCTGTATTGCATGTACCGCCTCCCATCCACGAACGCCTCCCTAGAATTACATAGAAGCGTCATATGACCTTTGATGTCTGGCGCTTACTTTATTCCCATTAACTCACTCACACTGGTATATTTCTGTCACTTTTCTGAGAGATACAGTATTACCATCGTCCATAAGTACTTACTTGTTCTGTAGTGTACTTGTCAGTCCTTCATCAGTGGTGGGCACAACCTGCATGAGGTGACCAACAGCTCGTAGCAGCGGTGACTCCGACGCTAAGTAAGACTTGCGGTGGTCAGACCCGTAGGGCGGCATTGTAATCCTGGAATATCCACCTCCGTCAGTACACACACACACACACACACACACACACACACACACACACACACACACACACACACACACCTGTCTACATAAGCCACCAGGTCTTTCAGTGTTTCAATCCTCTTCGGGTACTTGGGTAGTGTCAGCGCCGCCGTCAGGTTACCGCGATAAGCCGTCCCGAACACGAGGGAGAACACCATCCAGGCTGCCACCAGTACTCTGTAGGAAGGGTTGGCAGGGAGGCGTCCCGGGAGGTCCTGTCCTAGTAACATCCTTAGCGTCCTGCCCATGGCGCGACCCTCCTGCCGAAGTACCTGAAGAAGAGGGAGCTCCAAGTTTGGTTTTGTTGTATGTCATTGCGAATTGTGGACTGGAAGCTATCAGAGATCAGAGATGAGATAGATCGTAATTTATTCGTTCCAGAACTTGACCATAAGGAGTTGAATCCTGTTTGTTTTACTCCCAATTTTGACCCTTGCGGACAAAGTCGTTCTTGACAGACACAGATAAACAAGCCAACACCTTTTAGTAATGTAGAATAATTATGAATCATTTATTTATTTCATGCTTATTTTTATTTACCTATTCGTCTAATTCAATCTTTTTTTTGTTTTGTTCATTCTGTATGTCTACATCTATAAATTTGTTTTTGTATTTAGTGATGTCTTAACTCACTCGCGGGGTAATGAGTAACAAAGCAGAAATACTTGCATAGCATATCCATAGTAATGAAATCGATCTTTATTACTGTTGAGAATTCCAAGGGTGATCACGGTCAACAAAACGAGGTAAGATCACTTAAAAAAAAATGGATAAAACACAATATTGCTTTGTTTTCTTTAATTTTCATACGAGTGACTTGTGATAATCAAAAGCAAACACCTCAGCTCCATGTTTGACGGGAAGTGTAATTGTAGTGTGTGTAATCACCGTTGTCAGCGATTACAAACACGATACATCAACATTTGGGGAATGAATGACAGGTGATTCGTGGTAATTATTGTCGATTATTATTATTATTATTATTATTATCATTATCACCCATGTTTTGTATATATTTGTATGCGTGCGTGGTGTGTGTGTGTGTGTGTGTGTGTTCGCGCCCATGCCAACAGGTTTCAGCCTGAGAGAGGACGGGACGGGGGAGCCTGAGTGGAGTGAAGCATTGAACCCGCGCCGCCGTCTCACCACGCCCCCTCAACGACCTGTTCCACACTTAAACCACACTGTGCCCATCCGAGCACCACGGACCTCCCCTACAAGCACAGCGCCATCCCAGTCTTGGTCACTGTCATGGCTCAAGGCTGGTGGGTGGTGCACGTGGGCGGGGCGGGAGAGACGAGCACCAGAGAAGGAAAAACAGCAAAAAGAAAAGGATATAAACCCACCGCCTTGAAAGCCACAGGGAGAAGGAAGATGGTCATTAAGGTAGCCAGCCAGACTGTATCGGAGAGAGGCTGGTAGAGACTCAGCCAGCCTGGGGAGAGGGAGGGCGTTGCGAGGCTGAAGGAGATCCTGGTGTAGTCGAAGGGGTAAGTGAAGTCATAGAGCTGAAGACGGGAATCCAGCATGACGTATGGCATGGGCACGAAGTAGGAGTGTCCAGGACGGAGCTGAGATGTGACCTGAGAGAAAGAGAGACAGACAGAGAGACAGAGAGAGAGGCATTGTTAGAAAAATATATCATGCAATAAAGTAAAAAAAAAAAAAAGTTTGTTGCCTTTATTTCCTATCTTTTCTCTTCCACAAACACTTATACGTAAAGAAGTCAAAAACAAAACTATCAACAGGTAGAAATTGCAGATGGTGTTTATAGATTATCAGTTGATTGATGAGGTAGTGATTGCTACTTTACATCTTCCCACGTATGGCTGGGCAGCAGATGAATAGAGAAGTTGAGTTTCCTGGCCACAGCGAGGAGCAGGTGGGAGTTGAACCCAGTAAAGGTGGTTGTGATGTTGTCGGTAGTAGCAGTGGTAGTGTCTGCGTTTTGACCCCAGAATGGCATGAAGGTGAGCGAGGTCATGTTAAGTATTGTCCCGTAGAAGCTGGAGGAATGATAGTACAGTATTATTATCATTATCATCATTAGAAGTAGTAGTAGTAGTAGTAGTAGTAAGTATATGAAAAAGATAATTAATTAGCTTTATGAGTAGCTAATGTCTTCCGTTATTTTCCTGTCCTGAGCTCGACACCTACTTGGAATATTTATCCGGGAAGAGTGGGTGGGGGGTGAGGGGAACGAGACCAGCTGAGGACGTCCATGAAGCCACCTGCACCACCTGTCCACCACCACCACCTGGACGGTACGGCAGGTACAAGTACACACCACACCTGTACGTATACATGAGACTTAGAACACACACACACACACACACACACACACACACACACACACACACACACACACACACACACACACACACACACACACACACACACCTATGACTGTCTGCCTCGTCCAGGTTAATGAGCAGTGCGTCCATCATGGTGAGTGTCCAGTGGGCGTGCAGCAGGGCGTGTAGGCGTGGTGAGGGGAGGCGTGTGAGCACCACCAGCCTCGTTCCCCACACCAACAGCCGCGTGGACAGAGACGCCTCGCAGAACGCGTTGAGGAAGGTGATGTCCTCACTCACCACCACCACCACCACACGCCACAACCTCACTCGCAGCTACGTGCACATAGAAAGGTGTACATAGGTAAGCATTAATGAAATACACGCACACACACACATACACACACATTCCTGTATTGAACTCACCTGGCGAACGTGAGACAGAAGGTAGGTGAGGTTGTATTCCCTTTGTGTATCTACCTGAAAAATGGCCACGCCGCCTCGCCACCCCTCGGTCACCTGGTAGGGAGAGCAAATGGGACACGGAGGTTTGTCAATATGATAATAACTTCCGTCAATACAACATTAGTATAACATGTGTGAGGTATTACTTGTCTGACTGAGGAGGAGGAGGAGGTGGTGGAGGTAATGAGACAGAGGGTGATGGAGGAGCTTCTTCCGTCACTTTGAATTACATCCCTCAAGGCATTTTGTGTCCCATCCGCCACGCTGTCACCTACAGAGAGAGAGAGAGAGAGAGAGAGAGAGAGAGAGAGAGAGAGAGAGAGAGAGAGAGAGAGAGAGAGAGAGAGAGAGAGAGAGAGAGAACTACATAGTAAATCAGACCACACAAGCCCTATGGTCTAAACTAGGTGATCTGTCCTTAAATGAAAATAAAATGCATCCATAATTGTATAAAATGTTACTATTTGCTTTACAGAACACTAGCATTGTGTTCAGGATTTATTTTCTATCAAGAGTTTTGTTCTATTTTTCCTCCCTACAATACGTTCACTATTTGTTCATGACGTGTGTGTGTGTATGATGATGTCAACACAATCCTTCACAACACAAATAACCACACAACATAAATAATCACCTATGCATATATTTGTAGTATGTGTGAGCTTATTACTCTATAGATTGTGTATAGGAAGTCAACAGTGAATACGCATTAGCAGGGTGATAATGTTGTGTGACGTGTCTTGGTGTTGTTGACAGAGTGGTCGTCCGTCAGTGTGAGACGTTGATGATTGAGATGTAAACAAGGATATGGTATGCATGAACACACACACACACACACACACCTGATGGTCGTGATGAGGGCGGTGTTAGGCTCCCACCACACACACACGCACACACCCACGCCCACACGCCCACTACCACCACCTTCATAGCACACCTGTGGAGAAGGAAGGGAGGACTTAAGAGGAGTGTGGTGGTGGATGGAAAGGAGGAAATTATGTTGTAGGAGTGAAGAGGAGAGTTTAGGAGTTAATTAAGTAGGAAAGTGAACAAGCACTCTTTATTTTTGATCTGGCAAATCAATGAAGTTAGAAGACTAAGAAATATGGAAAGCCAGTTAATAATTTTGTTTCATTACCAAGAAATACATAACCATTAATACATAGTAATTAATCTACTTGTGTATTCATTTATTCATATATTCATTCTTATTATTTCAATCCTTCACTGTGTATCAATTTCAATCCTTCGTTGTTGGCACTCACCTAAAATCTTATCCTGTAGAAGTCGCGGCAGATGTTCACGTGGCTCTGGTGTCTCGGTGTGAGTGAAGGACAAGGACAAGGAGGAGGAGGAGGAGGTGGTGCCATGTGTCTTACAGGGTCGCGGTGGCACTGTAAGGATGTTAAACCACGCCCCTTCATGCTGATTGGACAGTGCCAGGGTTGGAAGGATTTTGATTGGCTTTCCTTGATGATGTTTATACTAGTGGTATTCTTTATATATTCTTTTTATAATCTCAGAATCTTCTTTATCGCTTTTTTTTTTCTCTCTCTCTCCTTGAAGACTGTTACAAGTATGCTGTTCCCATTCTTCTGCTTCCTTTGTCATTACACAGACACGAAGGTCTAATTGATGAATACAGAAACTAGAAATAACGTGATAAATGTGGGGAATAAGTATGGGGAATTACCATGACTTATTTATGATTCCTTGCGTGAATAGAAGTAAGGAATAGAAAAAAATATAGCTAGATTATATGTGTGTACTACTAGCATGAAACGAGAAACTACAATAACACACCAAAAAATAATAAACTAAAAACATTACGAGAATTGCAGGATGTGTCAGCCAGTGTTTAGGTTAAGTTAGACACACAAGTCTTTCTAATAAAACACACATGCATACCAGTCCCTAGCGTGTTATCAAATGAATAAGTTGTCAATTAAAATCGTATGGATATCATTTGAAAATATGGTTAAGTTAGTGTATCTTTTATTTTTCCTAGGATGTGTTTTGTGTAGTTTAGGCTGAAAACGAAATGAGAAAGGTGACGTCACGCAGGAAACCTTTAACTTTTAGCCTCGGCAGCACAGTAGGTGTTCAGCTGTCGGCAGTGTAGGGAGATGGTTGTGTTGGGTACTCTGCCGCCTTTTATTTCCGTATTCATTAGCAGGTGAGTGTTGTTCATCGTGTGGTGGGGAGGAATGGTAAGTAATGTGTAATGAAGTGACCTTTTGATCAGTTGTTGAGGATTGTGTAGATTACAGCTCACCATACTCTGAGGTTTGGTTGGTATCACGCCCATCCGAGGTGCTATTTAGTGTGATAAGCAGCGTTCTCCTGTAACACTAACATCAGCAGCATGCGCTAAGCTGTATACCTGTCACCACCTCAAAGGCGACTCTAGCTTAACTTATTAATTGTTGCTTCACTTTACAGCATCGTTAGTAGATTCTCATTGCAATAATGTATGAAACTTTAAATAGTAATCAAATCATAGTGAAGTTTCGTTGAGTAATGGTTCAGAATCAGTGAAACCCTTGAGGCTTGTAAGGACAGTGATGCATGCTAGGAAGCGTGTGTCCTGCTCATCACTGTCAGAGGTGTTGCAGGAAGCCCGTCCTGTATACCACACTCCTCTATGTTGCCCTGGTTACACTGCTGCATCATCTACAGCTTGTTTTCAATTAGCTCACCTCCCCTACCCCCCCCCCATAACATGTGAAACAACCACTTTACGGATATGAAAATAATTAGGAGAGATTTTCTCTTTCAATGCAGCATACTGTCACAGACTCGCAAGCCTTGACTTCTACATCAGAGTTAACATTACAATAGTACTTGTAGAGGGAGTGGGCCTTTCCAACATGATTACATCTGCTTTGCTTTACATGTTATGAAAATTCAAACAAACCTTCACATGCTAAATACCAATGTTATTATGATTCACAATTTTTCAACAAGAACAAGTTTTACATTTTCCTCTTATCTTGTTACCTAACAAAACAAGTGTCTGTAGTAGAGTAAATGGATGGAAGTCATAAAAGTTAGTTTACAAATACCTAAACAGACTTCATTGTATGCCTCTCCTCCACACCATATTGACAAACCCTAGAATTTTCCATCCAGAGAGACAAGAAATATTATGACTACCAATAAATATGAGTAAAAATTCAAGCTCTGATACTGTCATTAACTAACATTCATATATATATATATATATATATATATATATATATATATATATATATATATATATATATATATATATATATATATTCTTGCCTCCTAAAACAAAACAGGAAAACTGTAATAATATACATGTTTGCCACACTTTCCCAATGCCACACTGCCTATGTACACCAGGGCTGCATCACCATCCTGTACATGGCTGCTTGCTATGTACACAAGAACAACACGAGGGGGTCCTCAGAGTAACATGATGCCCTTGTTCTAATTAATTTCTAGTCTTTTTCAATAAAGATTTTCACAAATTTAGTAAAAACAATCAGTAAAAAAAAAATATAAAAAAAACTGCACCAGTGTGTCCATCCCTGCTTTGAGATTTCCAATGAATCTGAGTGTTGCAATGTGTTGCTTGCTGCCTTGACATGTTATCCGTGAACAGGGGACTCACTTTACCCGAGGCAGCAGCTGGAAGGTTAGTGTGGCACCGCCGTGGCAGGCACACCAAACCACCTGCTGCTACTGATATGCACAAGGGAATATGCACGTGGCGTGTTTTTAAGTACTGTACAGAGGAAATGAATAGAATGTATCACATTGTTGGGATAGCATGACGCAAAGAGGGGAGCACAGGCAGCTTGGGGTGAATGCAAAGGAAGGGAAACTTGTTCGCTAGATATGTAGCAAGCTGTTGTACTTTCTTCCCCATGTGCCTGGGAGTATGTATTAAGGCTGACATCACACTTGTCCCTCACTATTGGCTGGAAGGCACATGGGGAGATGTAATCAGACTGCCACCCTGGCCAACTTGAATCAAGGTCGGGAGGGGCGTGGGGGGTGGGGGGTGCTGGAAGGATGTACGAGTATATTAATTCTGCTGCACTGAATATTTCCAAGAATGATGGCAGTCCCTTGTGGTAAATATTTTTGTTCATTTATTTGAATGTGGATGAAAGCAAACACTAATTATTGATGTGAAGTTATCTGTCCTTAATTCAGCTGGAAAGGAGACATTTTGCATTTCACATCTGTTTATAAATGTTTAGAATGATGTCCAAGCCATCCAACAAGCCCAATCCTCCTTTATTCCTACTGTAAAAAATTGACTCTAGTGCATCCGATCCCTCAATGAAACAGCACATACATAGATTACGTATAACACACCTCATTCAAAATGGTGCCCAGCCTCCACAATTAATATTACAATAACACAATTTTTTGCACAAGCTAAACTAAGCTCAAAAACAATACCTAGTTAAGGCTATGTTAACCTATTTGAGGAACACAATTATTTTCATTACTATTCATAGGAAACATACCAATAATTGCCTCTGTCATTTACCATACAGTTAATCAACGCCTGAGACTCATCTTTTAATAATGTTCACAGTTTTGGTTGACATGTTCCAAGTTGACAAATTCTCACTTTAGAGCATAAAACACATGAAGTTAGAATAACAGTAAAGATAAATACAGGAACTTTCTATTGTCATGGTACTTCACGAACAACTCACAAGGTCAAGATGTGAGTTGTTCAATTAGAAGTGGAAGGTAAAATAGAAATAGAAATATTCATGTTTCTTTTCTTGCTCGTTATGACTCGTGTAAGAACTGTTCCACATCTCATCAGTATAAACATTAGGCTGTGCTGAAAAAAATTACCAAAATCTTTAAACTTTTCTCTGACCATTTCCAAAGCGAGTTTATTTAACCCTGTTATTTTACAAGTCAAAATATAACCCGGGCCACAGTCACTTGTCCAGGTAACCCGCGGCGGGAACCTACAACACTCCTACTCCCAACAACAACAACACAGTGATAGTTGTTGCTCCTACAATGGCACAGTAAATACCCATTCCAACAAACACTACACAGATAAAGAACAGCTCCCTGAAAGCCAACACTTTTCCATTATTTTGTGGCCCATAAGATGCATTTCTTCCCATAAAAAAATATCCTTAACATTACCCTAATATAATCTTAGTTGTATTGGGGAACACGTAGGTACCCAAAGCATCTCATGGACTACAAAATCTGGTCGTCACTGGCTCAGTAACTTAATGGAATGGCACTTTTTTGAGTCCTTGCAAAGTGACAGACACTTAATAGTGAATAAGACAATGTCAACTTGGCAAAACAATCCAAGGTACAACAAATACTGAATAAAAACCCAATGAAATTCAGTAAGTAGCTGAATGTGTTCCAATGGGGTTTTGCTGTGCATGTTTTGTCCCCATCATCAAAATGTTACTTTCCTGGTTAGGTTAACACCGAGGCCAAACATTCCAGTCTTCATCATTACTCAAAGTACTTTAACATTACCCAACATGCCTCCAGAACACCCACACAGATTCTTGGTGCACTCTAACATCCTAAATGAGATAACAAGCCTAGGTAATGACAACTAAAATACACTCACATACATGCACACAAACATCTGCGCACGCACACGCACACACACACACGCACACACACACAAACATCTGCGCACGCACACGCACACACACACACACACACACACACACACAAACATCTACGCACACGCACGCACACACACACACGCACACACACACACACACACACATTTACACGCTATATATTTATATATATGCATATATCTATGTATATAAATCCAATTCTACATTAAATATTTCTATACAAGTTTTCAAAGAAGGAGATACAACAATACTTCCAGTGAAAGGCAAACAGACAATGGAATAACATCTTTTGTCCTTGGTTATCACAGAATTGTTTTTTGCCTCACACTCACCTGAGCACCTGGTGTTGGTGCCCAGGTCTCAGGGAAAGCAGACACGGCTCTTCAAAAACAGCACACAGATTAACTAATTCAGGGTTTTGATTGCAGCACAATTTTGATGCAACTAATCACGATGTTGACTTAACCCGCAAAAAATAATAATAAGTGATATAATTCATACTATGCATAATTTAGTGATAATTGAAGACATGGACTCAGACCTCATGTGCTAGTACATATTACTTGCATTCCTAAAGAACACGAGTCTCCCATTGCCTCACTTTGCACATACACAAGCAATCCAAAACACTGCAACACTCCCTCAGCTAAATATCACAATGCAACAATCACACAGACACCCACCACGCCACGCCAAGGCTGACTGGCTGAGTGACGCCTCATAAAGCACTAGGAGAGAATTCTAAACTTATCCATTTCCTCAGCAGCGCATAAAAGTGCATTCCAGGTTCATCTAATTCTCACAGGATATGCATCTAAAAAATTAGGATTGACAACTGTTTTTAGAATATTTGAATTTTGAGCTGACAATGTACTGCTGTTGAATGTGTTTGGGTTTAACTTGCAATGGTTGAATCAGCACAGCAAGGAAGCAAGCACTTAGGATGATGGATGCACTCTACATGCACAAAAGAGGCCATTAAGGAAGCCACTTGATTCAGCCGTTTGGTCTCATTCCTCTCAACAAAGCCACTTAACACTTCTTGCCTCCCACACTCCCCTTGGTGCTTGTTCATATATCACAACAACTGTGTCTACATAATGCCATCGGATGCAATGCAGAGGAATCATTTATGGGGATGCATTTCAGAATCACAGTCGGTGGTAACATTTATAGAAGGGTTGTAAAAAACAGAGGTACTTTCAAGGAGATTTTGCACTTGAAAATACTCCCCAAAATGGGTTCCTCAATAACTAAGTTTTAGGAGAACAAAGTGTTTGGTCCTTTAACTTCCAAAACATCCTTTTAACACAGCCTGCAGGAAATTTGCCGCAAAGCTAATGACAAACACACACATTGCAATGACCTCAACAGAACTGGTTGTGCCTAAAGTTTGGGAGACTTTATTCCTCCAATGACAAGGACAACGCCCTGCTGGCTGGAGAGGGAGACGCAGGACAGCCAGTGTGAAATGCAGTCACCAAAACAGAGAAAGGTATTCCCCTCCCTGGAGGATGCAGCCAAATGTTAGGGTCAAGTATGTAACAAGTTCACAAACCCTTCCAAGAAAACCTTCCTTTTGATGGTATATGTATGTAAAATGTAATCCATATTTCTGTAGCTGCAAACTTAACCTGAGACGCACCTACTCCATATGATTTTGTTCTCTTTCTTTTTACATTAGCTTGAGCACAGCTTCTTTGGAAAATAGAGTATACAAGGCTTGTTCTCTCCACACTGGAGCCCTATGGTGGTGTGCACAGGCTAGGCTCTGTAGTATGAAAGACAACTTCATGACACTTGACCCCTTGATGTGTTCTCCTTAATCTGCGTTTCCTTTGGGCTGCATTGACTGCTTCTAAGTGGATCAAGAGACAACTTACAGAGGCATATGTTCAAGGGTTATCACAGCCGCCTTAAAAAATTCACATTCATTTAGCTACAACTACTACATCTACTATTAGTGAGATTTGCTCTTGACATACAGTCTTGAAATGATGCTTTCTAATCACTGGCTTTCATTTTGTTGTTAAATTAATAATCTTAATTACTTCCTTGATACAAACAAAACTTTTCATCGTCTCATTACCATTCATTTTTAATCAATTTATTTTCCTTATCAGTATATCCTGGACATCTTTTTCTTACATACATAAATTTTAAATGAGATTTCAATATTTTTTAAAGGGTTAATATTACTTGTATATGTTTGCTTATTTTTCCGCTTCCTTTACTTTCCAGGAATCTTTTAACTAACAAGTTATATATTAACAGTTTTCTTCTTAATATACCAACAATAAATCATCTCTGATCATTTCTTTTGTCACAATCTCTTGTCAAAAACACTAACAAACCTTCTTCACGGCCTACAGTTACTCCCTAAATATATATATAAAAGTCTAACTGTAACAAGAGTGATACTGGAAGTCAGAGATAATATCAACTCACGAGGGAAAAATTTCTCCCCTAAGAACAGCCTCAAGTCACACTCAAAATGGCAACTTTAAACTCTCCATCGAACAAGTCAACAGTCTCCACAAAGTTCCTGAAAGGACATATTTTCTAAATAATTATACACTGATGCACAAATTTTCCATTAGCATCAAGCCAAGCACCCTAAGACGATCCATGTACCAATATGGTATAGTTTTTTGGGAATTGTTTTAGGACCAATAGGATAATGCCCAGATTCAATGAAAGCCTTTTTCCAAAACCACCAGAATCCCTTTGAAAATGGCAAGCCAGTCTAGTAATGTTGGATGCATACATAACATTCACACTGACTCCTCCTCTTGACAACCATGAGCAATGCATTTAATACTCACGCCTGTAAGCTGCACTATTTTCAACCCTCTCACCCTAACCCATTCTCATGTTTGTACTCCACTACTATCTGCACCAAGTATAAGTTCTACAGATTTCCTCACTTTTCCAACATTGAGGATCAGAAGTTTTCCACAACACGTTCAAAACTTTGTAATCACAGAAAATTGTCCATTAGCAAGTCTCTGAGATCTCAAACACCGCATGTGGAGGATATAATGAGTGCCATTGTTTGTTCCACACGGCAGATCCACCGTACGAGTCACCACAGATGTGACACAACACTGAGCAGAGTCTGTACACAAGTAGCGGGTCTGCTCCTGAAGCACTAAGCTATGTACAAAGTCATTCCTTTGCATAATGATGTGTCCAGCCTCAACGTGGTGATGGACTGTGACATAAATGGTTCAGGGAAGAGAGAGTTGGGGGGAAGATGTGCAAATTATATATAAATCAGAAGAAAAAAGGTGATGTAATGAATTGGATGAAATGTTTAGGAAAATAAGATTGAAATATGTGAAGTAGCAGCAGTATTAGGACTTGACGGTAAAGATGTGAGGTAAAGGATGATACAGTAATACAATGGGTGATAAATTTGTTATAGGAATCGGAAAAAAAGAAACCGGGGGAAAATGCTAACATATGCACCATAACTGAGGATGAAGATGATAACTACATCAAAGTAAGCAACCACCATGTCAACCCAACCCACAAAAAAACAAAAAACGGGCTGCAGTAGTGATGCCTTTACAACTGAAAGGCAAGATTGAAAATAACTCCACAAAAAAAAAACTCAAAACCCAAAAACAAATGGTAAATATTGTGTTATTAAGGAAGGGAGGGAGGAAGAGTAACCGAACACCTTGTAGACTGGATCAACAACACTCTCCTCCGTTCTCTCCAAGCCAGATGATGTGAGGGAAGGAAGAAGATGGAGGAGGCTTTCACTGGGCGATGTCACCCTTTGGACTAACTCGAGAATGGCTTCATCTGTTCCAACTGCATCTCTAACGCAATTCTTTCCTCCATCACCTGCAATAGAGAGACTGTTAATATCTGTCCTCTTGTAACACCCGAAAGATGAATTGTATGGTATAAAACAACTTAACAATACAATTAATATCTTCCTCTGTGTTAAAATGAAGTTGAATGTTATAATAAAGTATCTGTTATGTGTGAGGTGATTCTTACTTCAGCAAGCTCCTGATTGAGTTCAGAATTTAGCCTTGTTAAGATAGTGTTCTTCTCTGTGGTGGTCCTGATGGAAGCCTGTATCTCACGTTTATCCTTGGGTCTGCAGAGTAAAGGGTGGACAACAGATGCATCACTGTTTGTATGAGATGGGAGAGAAAAAAAATCCAATGAGTAAGTTATGAGTTTCCCAGAATGGATATGAATTGAGATGTATAATTTAGTTGCAATGTTGAAAAGTATACAATATGTTATATCTATATACTAGATACTCCTCTCACTTAGCTTAGATAAATAAGTTAGTTTATTGAAGAAGAAAAATATCAACACCACATGAGCACAAACTTTCTATCTCATCAGTGTACTTTTATTTTTTCCACAACAATGAAAGATAAGATAAGATTTTACAGCAGAAACAAGAGGAAAGAAGGTGCTGTTGAGGAGAGTGTCTCATTCTCACCTCGCTCCGGTTGACAGGTGGCGGGTCCTCTCCTCTTCTTCCCCAACCCTCTGCCCACTCACTCGCTCAAAAGCTGAACCAAATTCTGCTGACGAAAAAGATCTGTAATATTTTGTGTTATTCCTGGGTCCTTTTTCTCCACTTATCCCACACCTACACCCCCCCCCTCCCACACACGCACATACGCACACAATGAAAACTGGACATGTATAGCTATGGAGACAAAACCAAATACATACACACGCAATGTTACTACCAAACGAATCCCTTAATCACAATGTTCAAAAATAAACACAAATTAACAACCATTTCAAAGCCTTACGAGAAGCACATCCAACAACACTACACCCACAACCTAACACACCTTGGTGGGGTTTACGGTAAACCTCAAAGGCCGAGGTCCTGGCTCGTTCCATGGGTGGCCTGGTGTCAAGGGGGAAGATACCATCAACCCCCCCTTGGCTGCCAACACCACCGTCAACACCAGTCATGTCACCATCACTCTTCTGGTAAATGAGCTTCTTAGGTGATGTCTGTGGAAAGGTGGATGATGTGAGAGTGAGGGAAATGCCTTTATCAACATCTATTCATTTATAAGTTTTTTTTTCGATGTCAGGGATAGAACTGTTGTGGTAATTATTTTTCTTTTTATCTATCTAACTCATTTTACTTTATGTTACATCTCTCTCTATCTGTCTCAATGTTGTTCTACTCACAGCTCCTGGAGAGGCCCGGGGAGGCACAGCGGGGGGAGCTCCAAGGAAACTGCTTCGACCTGCAACACAAGACAAACACCCACTAGGTTAAGTTAAGTTAGGTTAGGTTAAGATAAAAACACAACCACACATAAAACAACTGCACCCAACACTACCTAACCAACAACAAAATACTCAAAACCTCACTGAATTTATTGAGGTCGAGGGATGAGGAGCGTGTGTGTGTGCGGGCGGGGCGAGGCGGCGGTGGTGGTGGTGCCTCCTTCTTGGTGCCAGCAGGTATAGGTCCAGAGGGTAGGCTGGGCAGGCTGATGGGACCAAACATCCTGTAGGGTAAGTAAAGCAAAGTAATGGATGAATAATAGGATAAATAGAAGGTAATAGAGATATAAATTACACTCATATTCCTCTTGTTATAAGCAGAATAAGGAGCCGTTTAATAGTTAGGAATATCTTGCTTGTTTGTGCATTATAAATAGTGTTAATAGTTATCTTATGTTTATATTGACATGTTGTAGTGAGTTCTTATTATGTGGAGAGGCTAGAGAGGATAATTCGGACTTTCGGCTAATTCAACCCAGGTCTCCGCACAATTAGGTTGAATTATAGATGTTTTAGTGTACATATAATTCAATACTGCGATGCTACTCACCCAGCATCATCAGGGGGGGTGGTGACGGCAGCCTGGGGGGGCGGAGGGAGCACTCCTGTTGTTGAACCTGCTGGGGAAGGGGGGAGGAAGGGGAAAGAGAGATAGGCTGTAGGATTTCAGGTTTAATATTATTCTTAGGACACAGGTAATATGATTGACAGAGAGTTACAGAAAGTCAAAAATACCTCCTGTAGAATGAACTTATTAAATTCCTATAGCATTCCAAGGTTTTGAAAAGAATTAAAAAAAGTAGGAGTCAATTAAGTTTCAAAAAAGTCTAAAAAGTTAAACAAAGTCAATATCCTTTCTGAGGTGATCTGTTCCTTCCTACACCAAGATCCTCCACCTAAGCCTCACCTGTGGGTTTCCTGGGCAAGGGTCTTTGGATGGGCTTGATGTCCTGTCCCTCCTGTGTCTTCTTGGGGCTGCCCTGGGATGACGCAGGGCCTGTAGTGGCAGTACTGGAGGCAGGCTGCAGCTCATTGGAGGCAGGGACCGTTGCACTGGAGGTGAGGTCAGAGTTGATGCCAGACTCAGGACTAAACGATGCTGGTCCATCAACATCTGCCACCTCCAACCTTTTAGACTCCGGGGTGAGTCTGACAGCCTTGGGGTGAAGGATTTTGGGATCCTGCACAAATATAAAAGGTAGAAGAAAAATTATATAATGAAAAAGAATCATCATAATCAATTTTTCGAACTTGATTAAGAAAACATAATATAAAAACATTAAGAGAAAGAAAGATGACCTCATTGGCACATGCAATTCAAAGTATCCAAACAGACTCACTGATCAGTTATCCACACACTCCTTCACTACAACACACCCTCTCACTCCCTCACTCCCTCACTCACTCACTCACACACTCACTCACTCACTCACTCACTCACTCACTCACACACTCACCTGCTCCAGTGCGGATTTCTGGAAGTCAAAGTTAACTGGCTTCAGTCCCGGCGAGGAGAGTGTGCTGGTGGGAGAGTCCACAAACTTGGTCCACTGTCGAGGCAAACCAGAGAATGAATGTGCAAAATGGAAGAGGAAGGAGGACACAAGTGGAATGTATAAGTAAACAAAACGTAAACAACGACATTTTGATAACGGAAGGAACAAAAAATGGAATGAATAAATGAACAGAAAGACATCACTGCCACAGGATTACAAAACAACACACCCTTACCCTACCTAGCCTCCCACCACAAACAAACAAACCACACCAACACACACCTCTCTCACCTCTTTGTTCCTGGAGGGTGAGAGGGGGTCAGGGGTTGCCTTGGTCCCCCCCGTCTCCCCCTCCGTCACGGCTGGCCCTCCTCCCGGCCCCACTGAGGAGTTCCCAGAAGCACCAGAATTACCTCCTTCCCCTCCACTGCTGCTACTTTTCCTCTGTGACAAAATAGAATATCTGCAATTAGTGGGTGTCTAAATTATTATTATTTTCTATCTATTCATCTATATACCAGGTTGATATTTGACAACAATGGTCTTAGGAAACTATTATACAATGTAATGAATAGGGTATGTCATTAATATACTCCTTCTCCTATTCCCTCCTCCTCCTCCTCCTCCTCCTCTCTCCTCCTCCTCCTCCTCTCTCACCAGCAGCTCCGGGTAGAGTGAGGGAGGCAGTGTTTCGGGCAGTTCAATGTTGTTCCTCCGCAGCACTACTAGATGCATGGCGGTGAAGAACTCCTGCAGGGACAGTGAACCATCCCGGGTCACATCTGAGAGTTGCCTGTTGGTGGTGGTGCAGGGATAGTGACAAATACATAACAGGAGTGAAGAATGGAAAGAGGTTTGAGAGAAAAGAAAAGGTGGCTGTTGGTGGTAATAAAATAACAGAACACCCAGAAAAACACACATATACCCACACATAAACACACTCCACCAACCTAACCTACACACACACTGTGAGGAACTGCACCTGCCTCGTATTCCCCTAATTAGTGGTTGAACTACCACTCTCCTCTGCCGGCGCTTGTTGACCGGCTTCCCCGCCACTACCCCACCCCCTTGTCCAGGGGTAGGGGGGTAGTCTAACCGAGCCAAGCTCCACGCCACCGGCTTGGAGAAGGACAGAACGCCTCAGCTCTCACACCTGACAACACCTCACCACCTGCTGCTGGTTCTCAACATTCCGAAGGCATTTCTGGAGACTTGGGCTCCCTTCCAGTGTGCCCTTCAACTGTACCTACACCATTCCACCCTCCCTGCTGTCTGAGGAGCAATCTACGTTGCCGAGTGTTGCTGTCACGCATCTCACCCTCCAGACAGCTGTACAGGGAGTTATTTGGGTGTCATACCCCTGCTCTGGTAATTGTTTACGAGCAGTTCGTCGTTGGTGATTTATTTTGGCTTCTAGCCTACTGTTTGCTATTTGTGTGTGTGTAAATATATTCGGGGTATCATACTCCATGATTTTTCTTCCCCACAACTCTATAAAAAGATAATATTAATTGGTAGTCACCTCGGCCCTGACATATTGGCGACCTTGCCAGGATAAGAACTACCAATTATTTATTGTCTTTTTACAGATTGTGGGTTGTTATCTGTAAGTCGCTGCTGCGCGCCATTGCTGCCTGACGCCAGGGAGTAATGTTATGAGTGTTTTGATTGCCGTCAAACTCTTGCTTTTGCCAGATTTTTGCACGTGAGGTGTCGTCCAATTTTTTGTTTTTTGTATTGTGTTCTCTGTGTGGTCTTCTCCATGTCTTCCTTTCAAGAACTGAAGGAGCAGGGTGAAGCCCTCGGTCTGCAGGGCAAGGAAATTGGCCAGTGGATCCTTGAACAACAGAAAAACGAAAGGGAAGAAAGACAAGCTGAGAGAGAAGAAAGACAAAGACAAGCTGAGAAGGAAAGAGAAGAAAGACAAGCTTAGAAGGAAAGAGAAGAAAGACAAGCGGAAAGAGAAGAAAGACAAGCTGAGAAGGAAAGAGAAGAAAGACAAGCGGAAAGAGAAGAAAGACAAGCTGAGAAGGAAAGAGAAGAAAGACAAGCGGAAAGAGAAAGAGAAGAAAGACAAGCTGAGAAGGAAAGAGAAGAAAGACAAGCGGAAAGAGAAAGAGAAGAAAGACAAGCTGAGAAGGAAAGAGAAGAAAGACAAGCTGAGAGAGAAGAAAGACAAAGACAAGCTGAGAAGGAAAGAGAAGAAAGACAAGCTGAGAAGGAAAGAGAAGAAAGACAAGCTGAGAGAGAAGAAAGACAAAGACAAGCTGAGAAGGAAAGAGAAGAAAGACAAGCTGAGAAGGAAAGAGAAGAAAGACAAGCACAAGCTGAGAAGGAAAGAGAAGAAAGACAAGCTGAAAGAGAAGAAAGACAAGCACAAGCTGAGAGGGAGAAAGAGATCAAGCTGGCAGAAATTGCAGCTAAAGGTAAGCCCTCAGTCCTACCATCACCTGATCCTGTTTCCAGACCTAGTCTACCACCATACAAGGATGAAGAGGACATTGCCACCTATTTAACTAGGTTTGAGCGTGTGGCCGAGATGCTGGTTTTACCCAGAGATACCTTTGCCGTTCGTCTGGGTTGCCTCCTTACTGGTAAAGCTGCAGAACTCTACACGTCCCTTCTGTCATCCACCACTGAGGATTACGAGTTACTGAAGCAAGCCTTGTTAACAGGCTTCAGTAAAACTCCAGATGGCTACCGGGTGGATTTCAGGTCAAACAAGATTAGAGTAGGACAGAACTACCATCAGTTTGTTACCCAGTTATCGAGGATGTTTGATTCTTGGGTTGAGTCTTCCTCTGTGGCCAATGTTTATGCTGATTTAAGGGAGTTTATCATCTTTGACCAATGCTTGAAGGAAGCAATACAACTAGCGGATGACTGGGCATCCGCCCACAACGCCTATCCTAAGGTCTCTTCCAACAACAACGCTAAGAAAATCTCCCCTCGACTTGCTACTCCACTCCAGCCTCTACCTTCTCCTGGGAGTCAGACTCCCTCAACCGTGACTTGTCACAATTGTGGGGAAGCAGGACATATATGACCACGCTGGCCCAGAAATCCTCGAGCATTCAAGGATGGAACTACTACCACGCCCCCCTATAAGGTTGGATTTTGTTTAGAGGACCATAAAGTGCCTAACTTCTCAGTTACGGGGACTATTAATGGGTCATGGTCTTCCTCTATAATTAGGGATACTGGATGCTCTGGAGTTGTAATTGCTGAGGAAGCCTTGCCAGACATTGACCCATCACTCTGCCCCAAAGTACAAGTTACTGACTATTTGGGACGCATCGACGAATTTCCTGTCGTTGAGTGTTACTTACGGTGCCCATTTTACACTGGTTGGACAGATGCTGTAAGGGCCCCAATTAAATTTGCTAGTGCTCTAGTTGGGAATATTCCCGGAGTACAAGATCCTGATAGTCCTGATTCTCTACTCAGTAATGACAACCATCTTCTCCATAGTGACCATGACCAAGCCACCACTGACGTTTCTTCCCTACAAGATCCTCTGTTGCCTCCTGATGACTCGCCTTCGCCCGGAACTTCCCTCTCCTCTCAAGACAAGGACAACCTCCCTTCTGGATGTCAGCATCTACCACCAGTTGAGTCCTCCACTACTCAAGTGTGTGCTGTGGAGACCAGAGCCGGTCGATCTAAACGGGTCCACCCTCTAGTTCTGCCTAAGCTCCATCCTTTGACTGTAACCCCTGATGAGTTTCGTCAACTTCAGGAATCCTGTCCTTCCTTGACGGGTTTACAGTCAAAGGCTACCACTCAAGAAGTTGAGAAGGCACGGGATGGTGCCACATACCAGTTCATACATGAGGACGGCCTCCTGTACCGAAAATGTCTCTCCTCGGATCACCTTCAAAAGGTAAATGGTTTATCCTTGGTTGTTCCCAGCGATTGCCGTCCTGTCATCCTACGTGTTGCTCACGAAGGTCCTTTGGCTGGACATTTCTCCCACCGGAAGACCCAGATGAAGGTCTTGCAAGACTTTTATTGGCCAGGGGATGTGTGCAGACATCCGGGATTACTGCCGTTCCTGCGACAAGTGTCAACGTATGTCGGCTAAGGGTAGGGTACGTCCAGTACCTCTTCAACCGTTACCTGTCGTAACTGAACCCTTCTCCAGAGTTGCCATTGACTTGGTAGATCCCTTGTCTCCACCTTCTTCTGAAGGGCACCGTCACCTTGTAACTTGCATTGATTTCTTCACTGGTTTTCCTCTTAATTACTACTACTACTGCTACTACTATTACTACTACTATTACTATTATTATTACTACTACTACTACTATTACTATTATTATTATTATTACTACTACTACTATTATTACTACTACTTCTATTATTATTATTACTACTACTGCCACTACCATCACATCCATCTCCAGCACTACTACCAGGAAGAGGTTGAGCAGATATTGAGTCAAGGAATCATCCAACCTTCAACCTCTCCACACTGCTCTCCGGTTATCATGGTCAGGAAGTCCGACGGTACGTATCGGATGGCCATTGATTACAGGTTACTCAACTCAGTTACTATTTTCCATGCTGAACCATCCTGCAGTATTGAGACAGAGCTGCATAAGTTCGTTGGTGCTGAGTTCTTCTCAGAGCTAGATTTGAGTAAGGCATATTACCAGGTTCCACTTTCTGCCAAAGCTCGACGCTTCACTGCGTTTCCCACTCACAAGGGCCTGATGGAATTTACTCGGATGCCTTTTGGTCTTGTTACGGCCTGTGCCACTTATATTCGCTTAATGAGGATTGTGCTTGCTGGCTTGGCCAATGTTTCTTTTTATTTTGATAATATTTTTGTGTATTCATCTGATTGGCCCACTCACATCTCTGCCCTCAAGTCTGTTTTAGATAGACTACAACAAAACGGTCTGACTGTCAAACTTAAAAAGTGCCGGTTTGGAGCAGAGTCCATCAACTATCTGGGATTTGTTTTGTCCCGCGACCATCTTCAACCACAAGTTGGCAAGTTGACTGCCATCACCTCCATGACTCCTCCTACCACCAAGAAGTTACTCCGGAGTTTCCTAGGTTTGATATCATTTTATAAAGCTTTCATTCCTCAGGCCTCTGAGCTTACCGGCCGCCTCCCTCTCTGACTTGTTGAAGAAGCCGGTACGGGATCCCCTCCAGTGGACTGAAGATCTGCTTGAACGGTTCAAGCTGCTGAAGCAAGCCTTGACTTCGGGACCTATTCTGCGTCTTCCGGACCCCAGCCAGACCTTCGTCCTACGTACCGATGCTTCAAACTATGGATTAGGTGCTGTACTCCTACAGTACCATGATGATCGTCCACATCCCATCTCTTACGCCAGCCGGAAACTACTTGATCGGGAACGACGATACTCTACCATCGAGAGGGAATGCCTGGCCATCGTATTCAGCATTCATAGGTTTGACTTCTATCTTCGAGGTAAGGAATTTATCCTTGAAGTAGACCACAAGCCTCTAATATACCTTCAGAAATTCAAAGGTAAAAATGATAGAGTACTACGATGGGCTTTAGGTCTTCAACCCTATAAATTTAGGGTTGTTCATGTTGCCGGGACAGACAACATTGGAGCCGACCTTCTCAGCCGGCAATAGCTTTTCTTTATTTTGTTTTCCTGCACTCCAGTCTTTTACAAGTTTTGTTTCCTGCACTCAAGTATTATAAGTTTGTTTATGTCTCCTGGTCAGCTGCAGTTCTTCGACATCAGCTGTGCAGCAGATGTTTTAGTGGGGGCATGTGTGAGGAACTGCACCTGCCTCGTCTTCCCCTAATTAGTGGTTGAACTACCACGCTCGTCTGCCGGCGCTTGTTCACCGGCTCCCCGCCACCCCACCCCCTTGTCCAGGGGTAGGGGGGTAGTCTAACCGAGCCAAGCTCCACGCCACCGGCTTGGAGAAGGACAGAACGCCTCAGCTCTCACACCTGACAACACCTCACCACCTGCTGCTGGTTCTCAACATTCCGAAGGCATTTCTGGAGACTTGGGCTCCCTTCCAGTGTGCCCTTCAACTGTACCTACACCATTCCACCCTCCCTGCTGTCTGAGGAGCAATCTACGTTGCCGAGTGTTGCTGTCACGCATCTCACCCTCCAGACAGCTGTACAGGGAGTTATTTGGGTGTCATACCCCTGCTCTGGTAATTGTTTACGAGCAGTTCGTCGTTGGTGATTTATTTTGGCTTCTAGCCTATTGTTTGCTATTTGTGTGTGTGTAAATATATTCGGGGTATCATACTCCATGATTTTTCTTCCCCACAACTCTATAAAAAGATAATATTAATTGGTAGTCACCTCGGCCCTGACACACACACACATTACACCTCAACACCATGAATTCCAACACCCACACTCACCAAATCTTACTCAGCTCATTCACAGGTAACTTAGACTTCTCAAAAAACTCCTTGGCCACAGTGCCTGATAAGAGGGCAGTGAGGTCAGGTTGCATGGAGCGGAATTGTTCTGTGTAGTAGTTCCGCTGTTCCTCTGTGATGCTCCACACATTGTACTCTTCCCCTGATGACCGGCCCTCCGATGAGTCCTCTTCAGTACCCAGCAGTTGGCGGTGCTCATCATTTACTGTAAGTGATGGTAGTAGTAGTAGTAGTATTAGTAGTAGTAGTAGTAGTAGTAGTAGTAGTAGTAGTAGTAGTAGTAGTAGTAGTAGTAAAGGAGAACACAGTGTTGTTTGGGGTGTTGCATGGGAAGGGAAATAGGGAAATAGGCAGAGATTTATATAGTATGTATAGCAAAACTTGAGTACTGTATTTGCTTTCCATATCTTGAACTGTATGCGAATTACAACTGATTAAAACTGATTGAAAGTACTTTTTGCATTCCTACATCTATACTTACATTCCAATTTATTCATATATTGGAAAAAAATTAACACACACACACACGCATACACACACTCACTCAGTCCATGCCAGTGTGTGTGCGTCTGGTTCCAGGTCTTCTCGTGCACACTGTTGGTGGGTGTGGGTGAGTCTGAGGCGGGTGACGAGACTGAGGTGGAATGGGACACCATCCTGCCGGAGGGATCACTCATCCGCTCATCCCCTCCCTCCCCATCTTCACTCTCCATCATCCGGTAGCCACCATCAACCATCTGTACAAATAATAATAATAATAATAATAATAATAATAATAATAATAATAACAATAATAATAAAAAAGGACAAAATTAAACATGCAGACATACAGACAAATAATGATGAGAGAGAGAGAGAGAGAGAGAGAGAGAGAGAGAGAGAGAGAGAGAGAGAGAGAGAGAGAGAGAGAGAGAGAGAGAGAGAGACTATTCACACTGACCTGTGAAGTGTTACAATCGGAGTCACTGAGTTGGATCAGGTCAGGACTTGAGGTACAGTTCTCCTTGGTGATAAAGGCAACATTGTTCTCTGCAAGGCACAACACAGGGTCACAGCAGGTCAGGTCAGGTCAGGTCAAGCATGAGAGAGAGAGAGAGAGAGAGAGAGAGAGAGAGAGAGAGAGAGAGAGAGAGAGAGAGAGAGAGAGAGAGGTAGTTATGTCATGCTAGGTTAAATAGAAGACACAGGTGAGATAAAGCCTCCAAGAGTTCAGAGGTCAAAGGTTAAATGAGTCAGGGTGAAAGGTCAGAGGTTTAGTAATAGTAGTAGTAGTAGTTTATAGTCTAGTAATGTAAAAGCACACGTACATGCACAAAATAATTCTTCACATGAACTGTTTATTTACACTTTAATAAACTTGATATACTTCTTAACTCAACCTTCCCTCATGCCTCTCTCTCTATCTATATATAATCTTTAAATAAATACAAACCATGAATAATGAACACTTGATTAAACTTAGCATTCTTTTCTGGCACACTCTACATTATATTTGTTGATTTACGGTTAAGAAAAGAAATATTAGCGAGACATATTTATAACACACACACACACACACACACACACACACGTAAATACCATAGTGTGTGTTGTTATTAGTGTGCAGGCGTGGTAGTGGCAGGTCCACCCCAAGTGATAAAGACTCGGACCTCACTGGAAGTCCTCTCTGGGCCGCTGCCACAAACTTGAGTGCCAAAAACAGCTCCTTGCGTCCGTACCAACCTTGGCTCACACCACCACACAGCTGACCAATCTGTGGAGGGAGGGAGAGGTGGTGGTCAGGAGAGAGAAAGAGAGGAGAGAGAGACAGCATAATTGAAGAGAAAGATAACAGTAAAAGACAAACACAAATATATAGGATGAGAGAGAGGTAGTAACAGGTACAATGGAAAAAAATTAATGATGTCAATACGTACAATTATTACAAGTACGTGGAATGAAAGTATACATTTAAAGGTGAGGCGAGGTGAAGTATTTAGGTGATACAGGTAGTCTTGGATAATAAGATGTACAATAGACTAAACATGAAGTACTCAAATTGCAAGAAGGAATCCGCTTGAACGATACAAAAAAGTAGTTTGTCCCCAAAGTATAGATACATGGAATGGACTGAAGGAAGAGGTGATAATGGCAAAGAATGTACATCGACTGAAGGAAATACTGGACAAATATACATAGATGTGTACACAGGACCCCACGAGTGTTGCTCAGGCCCTGTATACTACTACAACTAGGTATACACACACACGCACACACGAGAGGAGAGCAATACGACCAGATGGGGAATCAGGATACATCTTGTAAGAATGAAGACACGAAACAGCTGAGTAAATTCAATAAATAATGTTGTGCTTTCTGAAAACACGAAAAGTCCCTAAAGAATGGAAAAAATTGATATAATACTTATTCTTAAAAAAAATGGAAACAAATAAAAACAAGTTAATTATAGACCAGTGTCATTGACCTGCATTGTGTGTAAGATATGTGAGGAGGTCATCAAGAAACAATGGACAGAGTCATTAGTAAGAAGATGGTTAACAAAGACAGTTTGGATTCAGAACAAGAAGGTCACGCATCACCACCTGTTTAACTTTTACCTCAACAAACAACACAACAAACAGATGGATGGAAGGTTGCATATATTAACACTAAACAATCATCTTGACTACCACTACTTAACACATTGTCTTATCATCCTTCACAGTAAGGTAAGTATATCCAGACCACCACCTGAACACATCCTATCCACACCAATGGTAAGGTGTCCCCCTTTATGAAACACAGATGCGGTGAGAACACAGGGAAAGGATAACAACAAGTGAGGTGACAAGGAAGATATACAAAGATAGTGTGGATAGTGTAGGTGTGAGAGGAAGATCTATACAATGTTAGGACAGTGTTGGATTACCTGAGAGGATTGATAAGGTTGATAAGGTCCGAGTGTGTATAAGGAACAGGTGTTAGGTTAGAATAGAGATTAAATGACATTGTTTAGATGTATCCAATGTTTTGTATTAATATTAACACCCAAATTACTACAACTTCACGTACCTATAAGTGTGATTTCTTCTTTCCTTTCATTCCTACAGAAAGGTAACAAGACAAAAATGTATAATTATTCACATCATTTTAGGTCTCGACAGGTATCCCTACATCAGCATTGGTCTCAGTCATCTCTAAGTAGTGATGTATTATTTTAACCTCACCCAACTTACTACTACATCAATGCAAAACGCAGAGCAGAGACATTACATCTTTCATCACTTTGTTGAACCCCAAAGCACTACATACTAAGGTTATATATGTGATACTTGAAATCCAACATGCTTATGGCGTATTAGTGTTGTCATTGCATAGTTTACAAGACGTACTTACTTAATATTACTATGATAAGCCTCTATTCACACCTTGTCTGTCTGTTATCTATGTCTATTCCATCACAGATCCTCCCTTGCTGTGTCTATATACTGTTTAGTGAAGGTGACCTGAGAGTGAAACAGAGCAACACACACATCCTCGTGAGTGCTGGCGCCTTGATAGCTAATGTTAGGTTGAGCACCTGTGGTAATAAAAGTGAATTGGATCCTCTGCTTCATAAACGAATGTCTTCACGCTGACTCATGTCTAGATGGGTCATAAAGTGCAAACCTTTCACTCACTAATACTGTTATTGTACACTATGGACTTATTGTTCCTTCTCGATT
>JAPQNM010000009.1:2464367-2531867 GCA_029783475.1 Metacarcinus magister | reverse complement strand
CACACACACACACACACACACACACACACACACACTCAAAGCAATTAAAACATAACACTATCAAAAACAAAACAGAATCACTAACCTGATCACCACAAAAAGTCAAACCAAAAAAGAAAAAACAAAAGAAAAAATCCAAGCCACCACCTTTTTTTTTAACCTTTCAACTGAAGCCTAAATACCCGCACTGGTTCTGGTGTACAACGTTGATCAAGGTATTACAGATCCTAGTGACATTAGGTGACCAAGGGCAGTGAGAGGCTACACCACCAGGACACCACATGGCCCCCCTAACAGTGCTCAGGTGACAGATACCCAACACCTCACCACCTCATCACCACACTCATCCTAACATTTAGAAGGTAAAGTCATAACCCACAGTACAATTATGGATACTTAAGCAGATACAGAAACTATGAACTACGCGGTTTTGTTATTATTAATCACTCTAGGATGAAAAGCCGATCTGGTTTCTCTCGTCTCCGTTCTGAACCAAGACTACTGGTTGTATGAAGGTAAGGAAGGAACACACCATTATTATCATTATTATTATTATTATTATCACCCTGTGCAAGTCCCCTTCCCATACTAAGTAACTCCCTGCAGGAAGCATTGACTTGCCCCAGCCATGAACTTTGTGGGCGCCCCCTTGGCCTCCTCCACCCCGGGTTATCCCTTTCAGAAACAACCCGAGAAGCAGGAGCACCTTCTGGGTAACGTGCCACATGCCCATACAGCCGGAGTTGACGTTGGTGAACTATGCTGGTAATAGGCCTTGATTCAGTCTCACGGAGCAGTCGCTGGTTTGACATGAAGTTATTCCAACGATACTGCGAAGGCATTTATTACCAAAGACATCGATATGCCTCTTCAGATTGGTTATGCCTCCTCGTGCAGTGCTTTGAGAGTCATCACCAGAACCTCCAGCGACTCAGCAAAGATTACTGCATCGTCAGGAAAAACAAGTAAAAGACACCCGTAAATTCCTCAATATATTATAGATTTCACCAGTAATTTTATCTATGAAGTGCTTAGAGATACGGCAGTCATACCGCGTTGTCATCCGCTATTCCTACGGCCTGTGCCTTATTATTTACCTGGTAAAGCATCTTTCAAGTTATCTTAGGTTGATTATGTTATGTTAGGTTCGGTTATATAAGCTTTTTACCCAAAAGTTAGGCACGTGCCGTATCAATAAGGGAGCACTATGAGGATACGGCACTCGTTAGGTTATGTTAGGTACAGTTTGGTTCAGTTATATAAGCTTTTTATATTTTATTACCCAAAAGTTAAGCACGTCGGCTGCCGTACCTGTAAGCACTGCCTTTTATTTATGTGTTTCTCAGGTGATATTATCCATACTGATTACTCCTAGGTCTTTTTCCTCTCTTTTCTTGTTAATGTTCTCCTTCCCTATTGAATAAACGCCCCTATGCCCTCTCTTGCTTTTCCTAAATTCCATTATACTGCATTTTTTTTTTCAAATTCCATTTCCCATATACTTTCAATAGGACTTTCAAGTTCATATAGCATAATAATGGATGACGAGTAGTAATATTACTAAATACAAACCTTGACAAACACATAAGCACAAAATACATTCAAAACTAACATTTAAAAGAAATAAAATAAAAAAAATCAAGAGATCAGCAAGATACATAGATTAGAGAGTTAAGTAAAGGTTGAGGGAAGTGATTTAAGTTAGGTAGGAAGAGTACAAAACAGTTTAATGTGCTTTATTAATTACAAACATTCTCATGGCTGTTTTTGAGTTCCTAACACCATATACTTAATTGTTATATACATCATCAACGTTGCAATTTTCCTAACCTAACCTAATCTAGTAAGTGGCAGTTAGGTTAGGTTGGATTAGGTATAAAAAAAAAATCCTAGGTAATGCCGTATATAACAATTAACTACATGATGTTAGGAACCCAAAAAACACTAAGAATCAATATAATATAAGAAAAAAACTAATATACTGTATGTGAGGGAGACACACACATAAGGAAAACCATGTAAGTTAAACACCTATTAAAACGCGACCATTACTTCATAAACTTGAAAGGTACAGCAACATTACCTGGGCGAGAACCTCCGGGGATAACTTGGACGCCCTTAGGAATTCATGGACTTGATTGACAGGAATGACGCCAGATCCTTCAGTGTCCAAATGTGTAAATAAATCCCCGTAATATTTGGTCTCGTTGTCAGTGAAGGTAAGGCTTTCCATCTCTTATCCTCGGAGACCCGCGGACGAAAAAAAAAGAAAGCAATGCACTCCGTCCTGACCCTTATCTATTAGGTCATGGCGGGTACAAGGAGGGTTGGACCTAGCCTGTCTGTTTTTTCTCTCTCACTTGTCTTTTCCTTCTGACAGCCTCGGCCACAGGTCAGACATGTTGAGTTGTTGACCAATTCTGCCAATGGAGGACTGACTGGTTGGTTCTCTGAGGTAATGTCTAGGTGCTACGCGTCAATATTGAGTTACTGTAATACCTTAGAGTGCATTAATGAATAGGATTTGTTAGGTGAGGTTTTTACCGTTGGATTTTCAGCGTTGGGTACTATATAATGAGTTATTATTTTTTTGCCGGTTTTTGGCGCGCATTTCAGTTTCCTTGATTTAATTTGTTTTATTACGGCGCTTTACTTTGATTTTCTACCATTAACATATGTATATTTATTTGATAGGTCTATGATTATACCACTGTGTCATTTTTGTCATATTTTTGGTGGTAATCCCATAATGCATCACATCAAAAAGGGGTTTTATGAATGGAAAATGTACCAAAAGCGAATGAAAGATTCAATTAAAGTGTAAATGTAGGTGAAAAAAATTGGTAATGCTTGCGAAAGATGTTATGAGGCATGGAAATATGGATGTGTGCAAAAGGGAAAGGAATTGGTGTGTGGAAGAAAAGGAAAGAAGTATGGTTAGGGGTAAGGAGTGAAAAACACTTGAATGGTATTGGTAGGTCAAGGAAAGGTAAGAAAAATCTCATGGAGGTAGTTATATGGAGAAGGATTTACTTTTCAGACCTCGGATGGGTTGATAGAGGTGAATAGTTGTATATACAGATGGAATAATAGCAGAAGGAAGCAAAGTGTGTATGATATGTGAGAAAAAGGGTGGATGAAACTGTAAACAATTGAACAGAGCAGCTTACAT
Organism: Metacarcinus magister; assembly: GCA_029783475.1. NCBI lineage: Eukaryota > Metazoa > Arthropoda > Malacostraca > Decapoda > Cancridae > Metacarcinus > Metacarcinus magister. Next base: position 2,528,695 of record JAPQNM010000009.1, on the reverse strand, counting down.
CTTATACTGGGTTCGGTGCAGGGGCTGGAGACTCAGCGAAGAAGACATCACAGGCGGTCACAGAACACTTGGAATGATGCGTTCCTTCTCAACACTTATTTCCGCTAAACTTAAAGTCGCAACAAGTTATACTGGCAGTTTATACACTCCGTCTTCACTCCTCACAAAGTGAAGAGTGAACACGGAAGCACAAGAGCTTAGAGTCACATCCGTACAGAGTTAAGAAGGACTGACTGGCCCCGGGCGACGCTATGCAGTGGCGCGCCTCGAGGAAAGCCCGCGTAAACATCCCGCCAATTTACACACACACACACTTTCTGCTTATCTATTTATCTATGTATTCATAGTAATCTATTAAATGTATATCATTATACCAAGTATTTGCTTATGTGAATTACTGGATTCAGCGCAGGGGCTGGAGACTCTGCGAACAAGACATCACGGGCGGTCACAGAACACTTGGATGGAGAAGGCAAGATGCGTGCCTTCTCAACACTTATTTCCAGTAAACTTGAAGTCACAACTGGCAGCTTATACACTCCTCGTATTCACTCCTCACAAAGTTATACCACTAACTCCACCACAACCACCACTTCCCCTCACACAAGCACACGGAAGCACGACAGCTTAGAGTCACATCCGTACAGAGTTTCTAAGAAGGACTGACTGGCCCCGGGCGACGCTACACAGTGGCGCGCCTCAAGGAAAGCCCGCGCAAACTTCCCGCCAATGTACACACACACGTAGACATAAGCATCCACCCTCCCCCCCTTTCGTAACAATATCGTACAATATATATCAACTTCTGGAAACTTGTCAAAGCAAAATAGCAGGCGATGCTACACAGTGGCGTGCCTCAAGGAAAGCCCGCGCAAACATCCTGCCAATTTACACACACACACACACACACACATACCTAGACATAAGCACCCCCCCCCTTTCGTAATATATATATATATATATATATATATATATATATATATATTATATATATATAAGAGATGTATAATAAATGATACTCACCCACGCCTCATGTGACCCTATAATTTTTAGTAGAGCATCAAGTTTTGACGCCGGAACTAGTTTCTTAACATACGAGATACACATTAACATTGATGAACATTGGTTTCAAACTCAAAACAACTAATCAATGCAATCAATTTAATCAATAAAACTTCTTAACATCACAAATCTTGGCAACACTGTAAGATTACTAAAACATAAGTACAATACGAGTCATACAACAATTGAATCCAAACCCTCACCAGTTTCTGAACACCATTACCTCGCCTGTGATTCAAAAGTAACAGTGGTGAATAAGACATACACGTTAAGCTGCACGTTACCTCAAGGCTCAACACTGTCTCCTTGGTCTGTGCAGTAGTAATCTGGAAGAATTCTCCACCTTAGGGGCACAAGGCTGAATGTGACACGCAGGGCAGGACAGTTCATCTTCCTTGACCAACCCGCACGGAAAAAGAAGCAGCTGGGTGGGTTGAACGCTGATTGCTCCGACCTGAGTTTCGAACCATGACCCGCGGATTAGAGACTTGAAGTGCTAGCGGCCTGTCAGCGTTACAAAGACAGGCATCAAGACACTGGTGATATAAAGACTCATTTAATCACCACAAACTGAGAATAAACATGGATCCCATATATCTTAAATGGATCACTTCGTTTGGTCACATGCACTTCCATTTATTGAACTCATTGTATTTATTTTTTTCCTTATTTAGTTTGTTATTAACTCCTCCAATATTGTGTCTGTTATTTAGCGAGATATTTCTTGGGTGTGATGAGACGGAGGTGAGCACTGCGGCCACGCGCATAACAACCCTCTCCCTTAATCCTAGAAGCAAACTAACATACTATTACGCCGAAATAAGACAATTACCTCCTGCCGTGTGTGTGTGAGCTTGTTACCCTTAGTGTTACATGTACTTTGAGGCCGTGGTACTCAGCAGGTGAAGATAATCCGTAAGGGGGAGTAACGCTTCTACTAATATGCACTTAATCAGAAATGTACAGGGGATCAAGAGGCACAAATCACATTATAAGCACAATAAAGCCTATCCTTCCTCTTCCGTTTCCTCATCCGTGGCTCCAAGACCTGTTAGAGAGACACGCTCCTTGCCGCTACCCACCATCAAGCTCTCCGCGCTGGACAACGATACGTAGCCTTTATTTAACACGCATTGAACGCTCATCTCGGGGGCTTCTGAGGGTGATGATGTGCTACTATCTATCTTAACATAGTCAGCCGAGGCATCACCTTCCACGGGGGTGTCATCTTGGGCTTGCACGAGGTTGGCGTAGTCCATGTTGCAGACCATGTTGATGTAGGTGGAATCTTGCTCTTTGTCCTCAGCCTCCTTCGCCTCCACCGCCTCCTGCAGGTCTTTGTAGTACTGGTATGGTGGGATGAGACGTGGGAAAGGTAGTTACATTAGAGGCAAGGGTAGACAGGTTCATCTTAAGGTACTTTGCCTGTTCTTGTGGTTTACGTATTTACTAGTACTCTAATTTGCCTTCATGTATGTTATTGTTGTAGGCCTTGAGTTACAGTGTGGAAACTAGATCATTTGCCGGAGTTCATATTGCAAGGAAGTTATAATAGACGGAGATGAAGGGAGGAAGGTATATGCTTTCTCTCTTGCAGTGAATTGGGGATGTCTGCAAATGAAGAGGACTATATAGTACTGTTTACTACTACGCATCTACCTCCTGTCACTACACATCACACACTCACTCAAGGGGGACGCGAGAAGGACCAGTTATTGAAGCAGCCTCACCTTGCTATCCCCCACGGAGAGCATCTTGCTGAGTCTACCTTCAAGGCTGCTGAAGGAAGGTCTGGTCTCCGGTGCAGTAGCCCAGCAGTCCATCATCACCTGGTACCTGCAGCAGAAGGGCGGGGATGAGACGAGGGGAAAACTAGGTGGATGAAGAAAAACATGGAGAGAGTAAAGCTTTAGTAATAGAAAACGAAACTAAGAAAAAACGAGGTGATTGAACAAGAATACGGCGAGGATGAAGTTGCTGTATAGTGAAAAAATAAATAAATAAATAAAAATAAAAATAAATAAATAAAAAAAAACGTTTATTGATTGGCTTACAGTGGTCGTGTGCTGTACTTTGGTCGTTCCATCCTGTGTCCAGTCTCGAGCGCCTTGATGAAGCCTTCATCCACAGACACACCAGGGAAGGGACACTGGCCAAGGCTGTGGGAAGGAGACCATTACCATAACTACAAACCCATTCTAGTGATATTGCAACAAAATTCTCCATGGAGAATGTTAATATTTCAACACAACTCATGAAAATTGGTACCAAGGGGTTCTCAGGCATGCTGATCATGAATCTGGAATCAGTTTTGTCATTACTAGAATATTTGGATTTTCCATTTTGTGGCCCGTAAATTCCACCAGAATTGAGGTCGAAAAAGTTTCTCCCATTTTACTACGTAAATATTAGTCCTTCAAGAATATTATATAGAAGTAAAGTTATGGAGTTTGATGATGTCTATCTCATATAGCCATCATCTTTTCAATAACTCAAATACCTATGAAGAAAATGTTAATATTATGAAAGAAATTAATGCAAAATACTTTACACTTCTACATCTATAATTACATTAAAATTCCATTTCACTATAGCTCAATAGAACGGGCGTCTCCTGCTCTTTGTTTTATATTATATACGTTTTTTACATAAACCCCATACATTTCGAGTTATTTCAAAATATGTGATATATGTCAAAAACTCTAAGGGTGTACCCTACGAAATTTCATGAAAATTTTTCACACCTTCGAATCTCATGAAAATTGGTACAATGAGGTTTTTGATCGTGCTGAACACGAATCTGGCCTTATTTTCCTGATTACTATAATGGCAGACGCAGACGGCTATAATTTTGGAAAGAAAAACCCTTCCCTCCCTCCCCTATTGGCGCCCAGGTCGTCACTCACCTGAATATTTCCCACAGCACCACGCCGTAGGCCCACACATCACTCTGGGTGGAGAAGATACCGTCCCTCAGCGCCTCCACCGACATCCACTTGACTGGAAGCGGCGACTACAGCCATACCAAGAACAAGGTTTAGTTGAGTTAACTATGAAATTTTTGATATTTTCTATGGTATATGTGTAGATGATGTTTGCGTGGACTTATATACTTTTAGAAATATCTACCTTCTTAAGGATACGTACAAGTTTTATAATCATTCATTTCTATCTAACGTAATTACTATTTCTTTCATTCGGCATATATATCATTTTTTTTTCCGTTTTCAACTATCTAATATAACCGTATCAATGATTTTTTTTCTATGTATTGTAGTTATTCTTTACATAAATTCTTTAGCATACAATATCCCATGTTATCTTGCTTTCTTTATATAAATGTTCATCCCATGATTTCATACTTTCCTTATTACATCATACAATATCTTAAATGTCCAACACTAACATATACACAATTTTAGTTTTGACTTCAACACTTACATTTTTGTCTTTCTTGTAATTGTTGTATTTGTAGATATCCTTCGAGAGTCCAAAGTCACTGATCTTGACCAGGTTACCGTCAGTCAGGAGAACATTCCTTGCTGCTAGGTCACCGTGCAGCACCTGTGTGTGTGTGTGTGTGTGTGTGTGTGTGTGTGTGTGTGTGTGGTGGGATGGCAAATAATAAACAAGAAAGAACATGAGAGCAGTATAAAAAAAAACTCCACACATCAATAGAAAAATAAAAATCATCTCCCAGAACCACACTTCTCTCTTTACTTGAAAAAATATATATAACATGACCTTGACTGACCTTTCTGTAGGCAAGGAAGTCCATGCCCCTAGCCACTTGGAAGCCCCAGCAGAGGAGGTCACGGGAGCACAAAGGGCGTGACAGATCCTCATGGGCGTAAGGCAGACTGGGGCCCTCCAAGTTGTGTGTGTCCGTGACTGTGAGAATGGCAATGAGAGGTCACACTACAAGGTACAAACGAGGTGGTATATGTCCTTACTCTGTTATAAATGCTACCTAATGCATATATAATCACAATTCAGTAAGTCAGAAGTAACATAAACAAACAGGCAGCAATACGTCGGGTCATGAAACTTTGTTGGAGAAGATGGTAGTTGAGTTGGAGTTTAAAGGAGTTTATTGCCGTTAAGTGCAGACAAGTTGTATTTGTTTACATCTTACGTTGACTGACTGCTTGTTAATCTTTTGATACATATAAGAGACAAAGGAAGTTAAGATCCTTTACTTTTTTTTACTTTACGTTGACTAATTATCCATTGAAGAAATAATAGTAATAGCCACACAAAAGGAGCAGGAATAAGAAGGGCAACATAACACTAATAAACACGAGTATACTTAGTGTGTGGCAGGTCATGTCCGAGCCAAGGTGGGTGTTGGCTGCGGAGAGATGGGTCACCTGGCCTTGACCTAACCCAGGGTATGGAAGAAGAACCTGCATTGGAGACGAATTGATAATGATGATGATAGTAATAATAATAATAATAATAATAATAATAATAATAATAATAATAATAATAATAATAATAATAATAATAATAATAATAATAATAATAATAATAATAATAATAATAATAATAATAATAATAATAATAATAATAATAATAATAATAATAATAATAATAATAATAATAATAATAATAATACTCAAAACAACACTTTTACTAAAATAAGAACGAAAAAAATAAAATAAAAATAAACTCGAAAGTATAAAAAATGAGATAATTGGCAATAAGTTTCACTCTAATTGCTCGGGACTTACTTTACATAACAAAACCTGCTACCAATTGCTTAACGTAATAAAAAAAAATGATGGAAACGATACAAAACAAATTGCTTAGATTATAAAAATGCAAGAATAATAATTTTACCTCCACCTGAGTGCAATTGGAACGAGCACAAGTATATTGAAACACACCTTTATCTGTGTGAGCTTAGGAAAGTTGACAAAAAAGTACAAGAAAAGTATAACCATTGTGTGTGTGTGTGTGTGTGTGTGTGTGTGTGTGTGTGTGTGTGTGTGTGTGTGTGTGTGTTTAGGCTTTCTCACCTGTCTTGAGTTCACAGTGGTGGTGGTGGTGGTGGTGGTGGTGGTGGTGTGCGCTGCGCCTGCGTGGAAAATCACTCTGTCTGCGCTGATATACACTTTATTCCCACTGTGGAGAGGAACGGGGGAGGGATGGACGGAGGGACGAGAGGGAGGGAGGAAAGGGAGGGAGTGAAAGAGGACAGGAAGGTGGTATAAGAACAAGAAACGTTACTTATATCGAGTAATGAGATTATTTAAAGCATTTATTATTATAGTGATTTTTCTGTCAGTGATAATGCTGCTACTACTATGCTACTACTACTGTTTCCACTATTTTTACTACTACTACTACTACTATTATTAAGAGACGGCATACAAGGGATAGATAAGTGGGTAAGATTCCTACCAGTTGATAGCATACGTAACTTATAAATAAAAGAGAGAGGATTAAGGTATCAAGCTACTCTGCCTCACTGTGATAAGCCTAAAATAACAATATATAGAAAGATAACAATCATGAATTTAAACTGGATTTTGTATTTTGGAATGGAGCGTGTCTTTTCAATATTTTATTCCTATCTCACTATGTCTCTCTCCCTTTCTTTCCTATGCAACGAGAAGAGAGAAATAATTGTGGTTTTCCGTTATCAATTCTACAACTTTTAATCCAACGTATCTTCCCTTCTATATATGAGATAAGTTAGCCCTTAGGTTAGGTTAGGTTAGGTTAGTTTCCCTTCTATATATGAAATAAGTTAGCCTCTTACCTTCCTTCATTCCCTTCAAAGCCGCTGCAGGAGAAAGCTGACGAAGGAGTAAGACTTGATAAAAACTCCTCTCCGTTTTCTGACAGCTGGTTGATGAAGGCGGATCTACTACGTCTCATATAGTCTAACAGGTTGCCAAAACGACAGTACTCCACCACCAGCATAAGATCTGTTTAGAGGGAGAAGAGATGAGGATGTAGAAGTATATTGGTGTGGGGAGGATGCAGGGAATGGCTTGTGGGGTGAGGATAAGAGAGGAAGATGAGAGATTTGTAGCGAGGATGAAGAATTGGGAAATAATATAAGGATGAGAATGAAGAGAAAGAGAAGGAGAAGGAGGAGGAGAAGAAGGAGGAGGAAAGGACGTGAGGGTGATAATTTAGAAGAAAGAGGAGGGTGATGAAGAACGAGGTTGATAAAGAAGATGGAGGAGGAGATAGAAGAAGAAGAATACAAAAATATGAAGAGTAAAAATAAATTGATGGAAAGGTTTGAAGAGCTCCTGAGAAAAATATAAAAATAAAACAAAAAGAGAGAAGTTGGGATATTATTACTGAAATATATTTAGTTTAGATACAAAAAGAATATGTGAGGAGGTTAAAGGGAGCGGGATAGTTGTTATATAAATGTGAAAATAATAGTAGTCTTTCTCTCTCTCTTAGTTTAGACACCCACACCCACACCCACACCCACACCCACACCCACACCACACACACACACACACACACACACACCCACACACCTTTCTTATGCAGGTTTTTGGTACAGGTCGCCATTAAGTTGACAATATTCACGTGTTTGCCAATATGCATCAGGATTTTGAGCTCAGATTGAAGGGCCAACAGCTGGGTCTTGTCGCTCCTCGCCCTGATCATCTTCACTGCCACGGTCATGTTCGTCTCCTCTGGGTTTAAATCCTTCACTGTCGCTCTGTACACTCGCCCAAAAGCACCGCAGCCCAAGATCTTGTCTGTGAACGTTTGAATAATGGATAGAATGTGTCTGTATGCCGTATAAGTTTGTTTGGAAATGTTTGAGGAATGAAATATTTGTCTGGTAGCGTAAAATGTACAGTTATGAGATCAATGGTATAATCTCAGTTCGAAATTAATATCGAAAAGTTATGTAAATGTTTGGTTATAGTTACTTATATAAATCTATTTGTAAATCTACTTATCTATCTATTTACTTTGACTTTTTAATGAGAAAAAAAAGAGGTAGACTCATAAGTACGTCAAGCAATGTTCATATTTCAGTACTCAACAAAACAAGTGAGAAATGCGTAGCTAAAAATAATTCAAAGTTAAATCCATAACCTACATTCCATCTCTATCAACTTTACTCTTCAAACATATATAAAAAATCGAATAATTCTTATATATCAGAGCTCAAAACAATATAACTCTTATCTATACCTTTTTTTACTCAAGGCAAATGATAATAATAAACAAAAATCACAAGAAAACAGACCAAATCCACGAAAAGACTAAGACTAAGACAGTACCAAAGGTGATCTGGTGCCTCGAGATTTCAAACTTGGGCTTGAGGGGAAGGAGGTAAGCTTGGTCACGGAGGCTCAAAGTCTTGCTCAGTGCATCAACATTACCTTCCTTCCACGCCTTAGCAGCCTTCAGTGTGTACTTGTATGTCCTCCACTATGAGAGAGAGAGGAGAGAGAGAGAAATATTTTGTTATGTATATATATTGCTAAGTATTATGAATTTATTAAAACTATTCAAATAAAAGCTATTTTTCGTCTCGCTTCTTATTTAATGTTTTATGATTATGAACGAAACTCCTTTAGTGATGTGTTAGTTTTTTCATGTTTGTATTATTTAACTTTTCTTTTGTTCATCTCCACTTGTTATGATTGAGAGACCATGTGTGTGTGTGTGCGTGTGTGTGTGTGTGTGTGTGTGTGTGTGTGTGCGTCACTCACCTGGCTACGTACACACCACCCTGCCAGCAGCACTACCAACACGAGCAACACTGCCAACGACACAATCAACTTTGGGACTGTGAGGGAAGGGAAGGGAAGGGAAGGGAAGGGAAGGGAAGGGTTAGAGGCTTTACAACGGAGTCACAAATTAATGAAAACTTCTTCAATTGAAACGACTTCTATCCAGCAATTAATAGTGTAAGGTTTCATGCCTATTTTGTTAAGTTTTCTAATATATTTTTTCTTCACATTAATCTCGTTCTTGAAAAAAACAAAAATTATTACCACTACCACTACTACTACTACTACTACTACTACTACCACTATTACTACTAAATTTCAACTACAATCACAACTTCACTCACCATGGGCTGAAAGAGTTGTTGGGTGTGAATACTCCACCTTGTACCACGCCAAGAGCCGCCCTGCCCTGTTCTCCACCTCACACACATACACACCCTCATCCTCAGCTCCTCCTTTCAATATTGTAAGTGAGTCCTTTCCCCTACCTAATCCTCTTCTTTCTTCTTCAGTTAATACCTCATCTTCCTCCTCCTCCTCCTGTTCCTCCTCCTCCTCTTCTTCTTCTACCTTTTCCTCACCGTTCTGAAAAGAGTAAATAATGTGCACTGCTCTTACATTAGTAATATATTTGTACAAGTAATTAAATGGTTGAGTAAGAGGGTTACGATGGATGGTATATAATTTATTCATGACTAGAGATGTGTGTGTGTGTGTGTGTGTGTGTCTGTCTGTCTGTCTGTCTGTCTGTAGGGAGCAACGAAAGATTACGTGAAGATTGATGGAAGGTTTTTATCATCGGTAATCTAGTCACAGGTTCATTCATATTTTTTTTTACTTTTATTTTCCCATAGAGAGATTACTTCATATCTCTTCCAGTACTTAGGTGATATAGAACCAGACATAGTAAGAGAGAAAGAGAAAAATACTAACAAACACACGAACACACAGACAGACATAAATCTACCCACCAATCAAAACATACAAGAGGCGAGAGGATAAAACACTGACCTTAGTCCACGTGTAATGAGGCGAGGGAGCACCGAGGGCCAGGCAATCCAAGGTCAAAGTCTCACGCGGGTGGAGGTGGAAGGTTGAATTACGTGTTGCATTGCCAATCATCCACACAGGCTCCTTCATGGCTAATAGCGGTAACCATGACACAGGGGAAGGAAGGCACGTAGTATATATGTCTCTATATATGTCTATATGCATCTATGTATCCATCCATGAATCAATAAAGTATAATTACAGTTATGAATAATTAAAAAGGTTTCACATAACATGAGACGCACGTGTTATTAGAAGTTCAACCACCGTCACCTCCTGTTCCCCTTGTTGACAGGTGTACACGCCCTCATCCGTGATCTGTACAGGTGAAAACAACACCTCCACAGTCTGCAGGTAGGCCGACTCCCTACCTGTAGAGGAGAGGAGAGCTGTTGTTAGTTGTGTACCACCTCCACTCCAATACATTTTAAAGACGACAGGACAGGCCAAGAAAGAACAAATGAAGAGGATGTGAATGAAAGGAGAAAGCAGAGTCTAGCTAGATTCATCTAATCACAGCCACACAATGAGCAATAAGTATTTAATGGCCAACCTGACAGCTTTTCACGGCACTATAGAGGAACAGCTGTACGCTACACACACGGTCACCGCCTTGCAGTAGCACAGCCAATCCAAGATCCAGATATATATTGAGCCAACCCACACAGCTCCCACGGGTCTGCACCACGAGAGTGTGGCCTGCGGGGTGAGCAGGGTGGAGGCACCACGGTACCACCACGCTAACTCAACCATCAGTGAACTCACAACCCAGGAAGTGAGGAGGGCAGGCGGCGGTGCGGACCTGACGTGCGGCAACTAAATGTTTGAGTGTCTGTCTTCGCTAATAGATTCGCCAAAGTGGAGGCTTGTGAGGCTAGACAGGGACGGAGCAGGGAAGTGAGTCGCTTGTACACATATCCTCAATATACACTCAACGTATACCACTGGTGCTGAATGAAGGAACACTTACATAGATGGAACGAAGTTGGGAGGTGAGTTGCACCACACGCTGACTCGGAGCTAGATATAATCTCACTTCGTACTTAACCCTTACACTGCCGTCTACACCAATTGCTGTAAACCAAATTATTAATTGTAGCGACAAATTGGCAACTACCGGGCATGCAAGCATTAACCACGCCCCTTTTCAAACCAGTCACACCCCATCTGTATATATATATATATATATATATATATATATATATATATATATATATATATATATATATATATATATATATATATATTAAAAAAAATTTTTTATATTAGATATATATATATATATATATATATATATATTTATTTAAAAAAAAATTTATATTAGATATATATATATATATATATATATATATATATATATATATATATATATATATTTATCATTTTTATCATCAATGTTTATTTTTATCATCAATGTTTATTTTTATTATCAATGTTTATTTTTATCATCATTATTTATTTGTATCATCATTATTTATTTTTATCATTATTATTTATTTTTATCATTATTATTTATTTTTATCATTATTATTTATTTTTATCATTATTATTCATTTTTATCATTAATATTTATTTTTATCATTATTATTTATTTTTATCATTAATATTTATTTTTATAATTAATATTTATTTTTATCATTAATATTTATTTTTATCATTAATATTTATTTTTATCATTAATATTTATTTTTATCATTAATATTTATTTTTATCATTAATATTTATTTTTTATCATTAATATTTATTTTTATCGTTAATAATTATTTTTATCATTAATATTTATTTTTATCATTATTATTTATTTTTATCATTAACATTTATTTTTATCATTAATATTTATTTTTATCATTAATATTTATTTTTATCATTATTATTAATTTTTTTATCAATAATATTTATTTTTATCATTAATATTTATTTTTATCATTAATATATATTTTTATCATTAATATATATTTTTATCATTAATATATATTTTTATCATTAATATTTATTTTTTATCATTATTAATTATTTTTATCATTAATATTTATTTTATCATTAATATATATTTTTATCATTAATATATATTTTTATCATTGATATATATTTTTATCATTAATATTTATTTTTATCATTAATATATATTTTTATCATTAATATTTATTTTTTATCATTAATATATATTTTTGTCATTAATATATATTTTTATCATTAATATATATTTTTATCATTAATATTTATTTTTATCATTATTATTTATTTTTATCATTAATATATATTTTTATCATTAATATTTATTTTTATCATTAATACTTATTTTTATCATTAATATATATTTTTATCATTAATATTTATTTTCATCATTAATATATATTTTTATCATTAATATATATTTTTATCATTAATATATATTTTTATCATTAATATTTATTTTTATCATTATTATTTATTTTTATCATTAATATTTATTTTTATCATTAAAATTTATTTTTTATCATTAATATATATTTTTATCATTAATATATATTTTTATCATTAATATTTATTTTTATCATTAATATTTATTTTCATCATTAATATATATTTTTATCATTAATATATATTTTTATCATTAATATATATTTTTATCATTAATATATATTTTTATCATTAATATTTATTTTTATCATTAATATATATTTTTATCATTAATATATATTTTTATCATTAATATATATTTTTATCATTAATATATATTTTTATCATATATATATATTTTTATCATTAATATTTATTTTTATCATTATTATATATTTTTATCATTAATATTTATTTTTATCATTAATATATATTTTTATCATTAATATATATTTTTATCATTAATACATATTTTTATCATTAATATATATTTTTATCATTAATATATATTTTTATCATTAATATTTATTTTTATCATTAATATATATTTTTATCATTAATATTTATTTTTATCATTAATATTTATTTTTTATCATTAATATATACTTTTATCATTAATATATATTTTTATGATTAATATATATTTTTATCATTAATATTTATTTTTATCATTAATATATATTTTTATCATTAATATTTATTTTTATCATTAATATATATTTTTATCATTAATATTTATTTTTATCATTAATATTTATTTTTTATCATTAATATATACTTTTATCATTAATATATATTTTTATGATTAATATATATTTTTATCATTAATATTTATTTTTATCATTAATATATATTTTTATCATTAATATTTATTTTTTATCATTAATATATATTTTTATCATTAATATATATTTTTATCATTAATATTTATTTTTATCATTATTATTTATTTTTATCATTAATATTTATTTTTATCATTAATATTTATTTTTATCATTATTATATATTTTTATCATTAATATATATTTTTATCACTAATATTTATTTTTATCATTAATATATATTTTTATCATTAATACTTATTTTTATCATTAATATATATTTTTATCATTAATATTTATTTTATCATTAATATATATTTTTATCATTAAAATATATTTTTATCATTAATATATATTTTTATCATTAATATTTATTTTTATCATTATTATTTATTTTTATCATTAATATTTATTTTTATCATTAATATTTATTTTTATCATTATTATATATTTTTATCATTAATATATATTTTTATTACTAATATTTATTTTTATCATTAATATATATTTTTATCATTAATATTTATTTTTATCATTAATATTTATTTTTTATCATTAATATATATTTTTATCATTAATATATATTTTTATCATTAATATTTATTTTTATCATTAATACTTATTTTTATCATTAATATATTTTTTTATCATTAATATATATTTTTATCATTAATATATATTTTTATCATTAATATATATTTTTATCATTAATATTTATTTTTATCATTAATATATATTTTTATCATTAATATATATTTTTATCATAAATATTTATTTTTATCATTATTATTTATTTTTATCATTAATATTTATTTTTATCATTAATATTTATTTTTATCATTAATATATATTTTTATCATTAATATTTATTTTTATCATTAATATATATTTTTATCATTAATATATATTTTTATCATTAATATATATTTTTATCGTTAATATATATTTATATCATTAATATATATTTTTATCATTAATATTTATTTTTATCATTAATATATATATTTTTATCATTAATATTTATTTTTATCATTAATATATATTTTTATCATTAATATTTATTTTTATCATTAATATTTATTTTCATCATTAATATATATTTTTATCATTAATATATATTTTTATCATTAATATATATTTTTATCATTAATATTTATATTTTATCATTATTAATTATTTTTATCATTAATATTTATTTTTATCATTAATATATATTTTTATCATTAATATATATTTTTATCATTGATATATATTTTTATCATTAATATTTATTTTTATCATTAATATATATTTTTATCATTAATATTTATTTTTTATCATTAATATATATTTTTGTCATTAATATATATTTTTATCATTAATATATATTTTTATCATTAATATTTATTTTTTTTATCATTATTATTTATTTTTATCATTAATATATATTTTTATCATTAATATTTATTTTTATCATTAATACTTATTTTTATCATTAATATATATTTTTATCATTAATATATATTTTTATCATTAATATATATTTTTATCATTAATATATATTTTTATCATTAATATATATTTTTATCATTAATATTTATTTTTATCATTATTATTTATTTTTATCATTAATATTTATTTTTATCATAAAAATTTATTTTTTATCATTAATATATATTTTTATCATTAATATATATTTTTATCATTAATATTTATTTTTATCATTAATATTTATTTTTATCATTAATATATATTTTTATCATTAATATATATTTTTATCATTAATATATATTTTTATCATTAATATATATTTTTATCATTAATATTTATTTTTATCATTAATATATATTTTTATCATTTTTATATATTTTTATCATTAATATATATTTTTATCATTAATATTTATTTTTATCATTAATATATATTTTTATCATTAATATTTATTTTTATCATTAATATTTATTTTTTATCATTAATATATATTTTTATCATTAATATATATTTTTATCATTAATATATATTTTTATCATTAATATTTATTTTTATCATTAATATATATTTTTATCATTAATATATATTTTTATCATTAATATTTATTTTTATCATTAATATATATTTTTATCATTAATATATATTTTTATCATTAATATATATTTTTATCGTTAATATATATTTTTATCATTAATATATATTTTTATCATTAATATTTATTTTTATCATTAATATATATTTTTATCATTAATATTTATTTTTATCATTAATATTTATTTTTTATCATTAATATATATTTTTATCATTAATATATATTTTTATCATTAATATATATTTGTATCATTAATATATATTTGTATCATTAATATATATTTTTATCATTAATATTTATTTTTATCATTAATATTTATTTTTATCATTAATATATATTTTTATCATTAATATATATTTTTATCATTAATATTTAATTTGATCATTAATATTTATTATTATAATTATTAATATTTATTTACTCCAACAGCAACACTTCCTTAACATGTATTATTATTAATTTCAAAATTAACTTCAATATAAGTTTTCGTGGATTTGTGATGAAAATGGATTCGTGAAATTTTTGGCCCGAAGATTTCCACCAGAATTTGAGTCCAAAATAGTTTAGTCATTTTACAAGTAAAGTATTAGTCCTACAACAAAGATGTATAGAAACAAAGTTGTTCAGCTTGACAAGTTCTATCTGATGGTGTCATCCGTTTGTAAATTACTCTTTTGGTTTAGGAGAAAAATGTAATTAAGTAGAAGTTTCGTGTAAAATACAAATATATCAATATCTCTATTACTTACATTCCAATTACATTCTAGTAAAGCTCAAAGAAACGGGCGTCTCCTGCTCTATATTTACTATTACGTATGTTTTTTACGTAAACCTCATACTTTTCGAGTTATTTTGAAAAACATGATTTCATGAAAAAAATCTTAGGTGACACCCTTGAAAATTTCGTGAAAAATTTCCACACCTCAGAATTTCATGAAAATTTGTACTTAAAGGTTTTCAGTCAAACTGAACACGAATCTGGACTCAGTTTCATCATTACTATAATATTAAACACTATATACGCATGTGTGATACGCCTAAAACTATTTATTCTCTTTTTATCTCTCTATCTCTATCTCTCTCTCTCTCTCTCTCTCTCTCTCTCTCTCTCTCTCTCTCTCTCTCTCTCTCTCTCTCTCTCTCTCTCTCTCTCTCTCTCTCTCTCTCCCTCTCTCCAAACGCCTACAGCAAAATCATAATATTCTCCCCCTCTTCCCCCTCCCCCTCCTCCTCCTCCTCCTCCTCCTCCTCCTCCTCCTCCTCCTCCTCCTCTGTGTCTTCCTTCTTAAATAGTCTTCAGTGGACTAATTAGCGCCAATATTTATTTTTATCATTAATATTTATTTATATCATTAATATTTATTTTTTATCATTAATATATATTTATATCATTAATATATATTTTTATCATTAATATATATTTTTATCATTAATATTTATTTTTATCATTGTTATTTATTTTTATCATTAATATTTATTTTTATCATTAATATTTATTTTTATCATTAATATATATTTTTATCATTAATATATATTTTTATCATTAATATTTATTTTTATCATTAATATATATTTTTATCATTAATATATATTTTTATCATTAATGTTTATTTTTATCATTAATATATATTTTTATCATTAATATATATTTTTATCATTAATATATATTTTTATCATTAATA
Source organism: Metacarcinus magister (assembly GCA_029783475.1). Taxonomy (NCBI): domain Eukaryota; kingdom Metazoa; phylum Arthropoda; class Malacostraca; order Decapoda; family Cancridae; genus Metacarcinus; species Metacarcinus magister. The sequence continues at coordinate 2,511,912 of JAPQNM010000009.1, read as the reverse complement.
TATATTTTTATCATTAATATATATTTTTATCATTAATATTTATTTTTATCATTAATATATATTTTTATCATTAATATTTATTTTTATCATTAATATTTATTTTTTATCATTAATATATATTTTTATCATTAATATATATTTTTATCATTGATATATATTTTTATCATTAATATTTATTTTTATCATTAATATATATTTTTATCATTAATATTTATTTTTTATCATTAATATATATTTTTATCATTAATATATATTTTTATCATTAATATTTATTTTTATCATTATTATTTATTTTTATCATTAATATTTATTTTTATCAATAATATTTATTTTTATCATTATTATATATTTTTATCATTAATATATATTTTTATCACTAATATTTATTTTTATCATTAATATATATTTTTATCATTAATACTTATTTTTATCATTAATATATATTTTTATCATTAATATTTATTTTTATCATTAATATATATTTTTATCATTAATATATATTTTTATCATTAATATATATTTTTATCATTAATATTTATTTTTATCATTATTATTTATTTTTATCATTAATATTTATTTTTATCATTAATATTTATTTTTATCATTATTATATATTTTTATCATTAATATATATTTTTATTACTAATATTTATTTTTATCATTAATATATATTTTTATCATTAATATTTATTTTTATCATTAATATTTATTTTTATCATTAATATATATTTTTATCATTAATATATATTTTTATCATTAATATTTATTTTTATCATTAATACTTATTTTTATCATTAATATATATTTTTATCATTAATATATATTTTTATCATTAATATATATTTTTATCATTAATATTTATTTTTATCATTAACATATATTTTTATCATTAATATATATTTTTATCATTAATATTTATTTTTATCATTAATATATATTTTTATCATTAATATATATTTTTATCATTAATATATATTTTTATCATTAATATATATTTTTATCATTAATATATATTTTTATCATTAATATTTATTTTTATCATTAATATATATTTTAATCATTAATATTTATTTTTATCATTAATATTTATTTTTTATCATTAATATATATTTTTATCATTAATATATATTTTTATCATTAATATATATTTTTATCATTAATATTTATTTTTATCATTAATATATATTTTTATCATTAATATATATTTTTATCATTAAAATTTATTTTTTATCATTAATATATATTTTTATCATTAATATATATTTTTATCATTAATATTTGTTTTTATCATAAATATTTATTTTTATCATTAATATATATTTTTATCATTAATATATATTTTTATCATTAATATATATTTTTATCATTAATATATATTTTTATCATTAATATTCATTTTTATCATTAATATATATTTTTATCATTAATATATATTTTTATCATTAATATTTATTTTTATCATTAATATATATTTTTATCATTAATATATATTTTTATCATTAATATATATTTTTATCATTAATATATATTTTTATCATTAATATTTATTTTTTATCATTATTAATTATTTTTATCATTAATATTTATTTTTATCATTAATATATATTTTTATCATTAATATATATTTTTATCATTGATATATATTTTTATCATTAATATTTATTTTTATCATTAATATATATTTTTATCATTAATATTTATTTTTTATCAATAATATATATTTTTGTCATTAATATATATTTTTATCATTAATATATATTTTTATCATTAATATTTATTTTTATCATTATTATTTATTTTTATCATTAATATATATTTTTATCATTAATATTTATTTTTATCATTAATACTTATTTTTATCATTAATATATATTTTTATCATTAATATTTATTTTCATCATTAATATATATTTTTATCATTAATATATATTTTTATCATTAATATATATTTTTATCATTAATATTTATTTTTATCATTATTATCTATTTTTATCATTAATATTTATTTTTATCATTAAAATTTATTTTTATCATTAATATATATTTTTATCATTAATATATATTTTTATCATTAATATTTATTTTTATCATTAATATTTATTTTTATCACTAATATATATTTTTATCATTAATTTATATTTTTATCATTAATATATATTTTTATCATTAATATTTATTTTTATCATTATTATATATTTTTATCATTAATATATATTTTTATCACTAATATTTATTTTTATCATTAATATATATTTTTATCATTAATACTTATTTTTTATCATTAATATATATTTTTATCATTAATATTTATTTTTATCATTAATATATATTTTTATCATTAATATATATTTTTATCATTAATATATATTTTTATCATTAATATTTATTTTTATCATTTTTATTTATTTTTATCATTAATATTTATTTTTATCATTAATATTTATTTTTATCATTATTATATATTTGTATCATTAATATATATTTTTATTACTAATATTTATTTTTATCATTAATATATATTTTTATCATTAATATTTATTTTTATCATTAGTATTTATTTTTTATCATTAATATATATTTTTATCATTAATATATATTTTTATCATTAATATTTATTTTTATCATTAATACTTATTTTTATCATTAATATATATTTTTATCATTAATATATATTTTTATCATTAATATATATTTTTATCATTAATATATATTTATATCATTAATATATATTTTTATCATTAATATTTATTTTTATCATTAATATATATTTTTATCATTAATATTTATTTTTATCATTAATATATATTTTTATCATTAATATTTATTTTTATCATTAATATTTATTTTCATCATTAATATATATTTTTATCATTAATATATATTTTTATCATTAATATATATTTTTATCATTAATATTTATTTTTTATCATTATTAATTATTTTTATCATTAATATTTATTTTTATCATTAATATATATTTTTATCATTAATATATATTTTTATCATTAATATTTATTTTTATCATTAATATTTATTTTTATCATTAATATATATTTTTATCATTAATATATATTTTTATCATTAATATTTATTTTTATCATTAATATATATTTTTATCATTAATATTTATTTTTATCATTAATATTTATTTTTATCATTAATATATATTTTTATCATTAATATATATTTTTATCATTAATATATATTTTTATCATTAATATATATTTTTATCATTAATATTCATTTTTATCATTAATATATATATTTTTATCATTAATATATATTTTTATCATTAATATTTATTTTTATCATTAATATATATTTTTATCATTAATATATATTTTTATCATTAATATATATTTTTATCATTAATATATATTTTTATCATTAATATTTATTTTTATCATTATTAATTATTTTTATCATTAATATTTATTTTTATCATTAATATATATTTTTATCATTAATATATATTTTTATTATTGATATATATTTTTATCATTAATATTTATTTTTATCATTAATATATATTTTTATCATTAATATTTATTTTTTATCATTAATATATGTTTCTGTCATTAATATATATTTTTATCATTAATATATATTTTTATCATTAATATTTATTTTTATCATTATTATTTATTTTTATCATTAATATTTATTTTTATCATTAAAATTTATTTTTATCATTAATATATATTTTTATCATTAATATATATTTTTATCATTAATATTTATTTTTATCATTAATATTTATTTTTATCATTAATATTTATTTTTATCATTATTATATATTTGTATCATTAATATATATTTTTATACTAATATTTATTTTTATCATTAATATATATTTTTATCATTAATATTTATTTTTATCATTAGTATTTATTTTTATCATTAATATATATTTTTATCATTAATATATATTTTTATCATTAATATTTATTTTTATCATTAATACTTATTTTTATCATTAATATATATTTTTATCATTAATATATATTTTTATCATTAATATATATTTTTATCATTAATATATATTTATATCATTAATATATATTTTTATCATTAATATTTATTTTTATCATTAATATATATTTTTATCATTAATATATATTTTTATCATTAATATATATTTTTATCATTAATATTTATTTTTATCATTAATATTTATTTTCATCATTAATATATATTTTTATCATTAATATATATTTTTATCATTAATATATATTTTTATCATTAATATTTATTTTTTATCATTATTAATTATTTTTATCATTAATATTTATTTTTATCATTAATATATATTTTTATCATTAATATATATTTTTATCATTAATATTTATTTTTATCATTAATATTTATTTTTATCATTAATATATATTTTTATCATTAATATATATTTTTATCATTAATATTTATTTTTATCATTAATATATATTTTTATCATTAATATATATTTGTATCATTAAAATTTATTTTTTATCATTAATATATATTTTTATCATTAATATATATTTTTATCATTAATATTTATTTTTATCATTAATATTTATTTTTATCATTAATATATATTTTTATCATTAATATATATTTTTATCATTAATATATATTTTTATCATTAATATATATTTTTATCATTAATATTCATTTTTATCATTAATATATATATTTTTATCATTAATATATATTTTTATCATTAATATTTATTTTTATCATTAATATATATTTTTATCATTAATATATATTTTTATCATAAATATATATTTTTATCATTAATATATATTTTTATCATTAATATTTATTTTTTATCATTATTAATTATTTTTATCATTAATATTTATTTTTATCATTAATATATATTTTTATCATTAATATATATTTTTATTATTGATATATATTTTTATCATTAATATTTATTTTTATCATTAATATATATTTTTATCATTAATATTTATTTTTTATCATTAATATATATTTCTGTCATTAATATATATTTTTATCATTAATATATATTTTTATCATTAATATTTATTTTTATCATTATTATTTATTTTTATCATTAATATTTATTTTTATCATTAAAATTTATTTTTTATCATTAATATATATTTTTATCATTAATATATATTTTTATCATTAATATTTATTTTTATCATTAATATTTATTTTTATCATTAATATATATTTTTATCATTAATATATATTTTTATCATTAATATATATTTTTATCATTAATATATATTTTTATCATTAATATTTATTTTTATCATTAATGTATATTTTTATCATTAATATATATTTTTATCATTAATATTTATTTTTATCATTAATATATATTTTTATCATTAATATATATTTTTATCATTAATATATATTTTTATCATTAATATATATTTTTATCATTAATATATATTTTTATCATTAATATTTATTTTTATCATTAATATATATTTTTATCATTAATATTTATTTTTATCATTAATATTTATTTTTTATCATTAATATATATTTTTATCATTAATATATATTTTTATCATTAATATATATTTTTATCATTAATATTTATTTTTATCATTAATATATATTTTTATCATTAATATATATTTTTATCATTAATATATATTTTTATCATTAATATTTATTTTTATCATTAATATATATTTTTTATCATTAATATATATTTTTATCATTAATATATATTTTTATCATTAATATATATTTTTATCATTAATATATATTTTTATCATTAATATTTATTTTTATCATTAATATATATTTTTATCATTAATATTTATTTTGATCATTAATATTTATTTTTTATCATTAATATATATTTTTATCATTAATATATATTTTTATCATTAAATTTATTTTTATCATTAATATATATTTTTATCATTAATATATATTTTTATCATTAATATTTATTTTTATCATTAATATTTATTTTTATCATTAATATATATTTTTATCATTAATATATATTTTTATCATTAATATATATTTTTATCATTAATATATATTTTTATCATTAATATTCATTTTTATCATTAATATATATTTTTTTATCATTAATATATATTTTTATCATTAATATATATTTTTATCATTAATATATATTTTTATCATTAATATATATTTTTATCATTAATATATATTTTTATCATTAATATTTATTTTTTATCATTATTAATTATTTTTATCATTAATATTTATTTTTATCATTAATATATATTTTTATCATTAATATATATTTTTATTACTGATATATATTTTTATCATTAATATTTATTTTTATCATTAATATATATTTTTATCATTAATATTTATTTTTATCATTAATATTTATTTTTATCATTAATATTTATTTTTATCATTAATATTTATTTTTATCATTAATATTTATTTTTATCATTAATATTTATTTTTATCATTAATATTTATTTTTATCATTAATATATATTTTTATCATTAATATTTATTTTTATCATTAATATTTATTTTTATCATTAATATTTATTTTTATCATTAATATTTATTTTTATCATTAATATTTATTTTTATCATTAATATTTATTTTTATCATTAATATTTATTTTTATCATTAATATTTATTTTTATCATTAATATTAATTTTTATCATTAATATTCTCCATGTTCTTAATGTTATTAATGTTCTCAACTCTGGTCTGAAGGAGATATCGCATGAAATCTACACTTGAGTCAATACAAGGAAAGTAAGACACTTGATAGGGAAGGAAGCGAACATTGCACGTAAAACCTCAACCTAATGGATAGAACTGCGAATTTCAGTCTGACGTTAGGCGTTTAACTTTACACTGGAGTGAAGGCTGAGCAGGAAAGATGAAAATGTGGGATAAAGGGAGGGTGAAAAGACGGATGAAAGAGAAAGAGAAAGAGAAAAAGAGAGAGAGAGAGAGAGAGAGAGAGAGAGAGAGAGAGAGAGAGAGAGAGAGAGAGAGAGAGAGAGAGAGAGAGAGAGAGAGAGAGAGAGAGAGAGAGAGAGAGAGAGAGAGAGATATTAGTATCTATAAACATTTTCCTTCCTTCCTATATATATAAAAAAATAAATAAATAAATAAATAAATAATTAAAATACAATGTTTATATAGTGTTTAATATTATAGTACTGATAAAATTGATTCTATATTCGTGTTCCTTATCCTTGAAAACCTATATATATAAATTTTCATGAGATTCTGAGGTGTGAAAATTTTCATGAAATTTCCCAGGCAACACCCTTAGATTTTTTTTAACAAATCCCGTTTTGTTAAATAACTCAAAAACTATGAGGTTTACGTAAAAGACTTTGAACATAGTAAATAAAGAGCAGGAGACGCCCGTTCTTTTGAGCTATAGTAGAATGAAATTGGTATATTAGTAACTGAGAAAATAATATATTAGTTTTTTTGACAAAATGTCAACAAAACTTAAATTTCCTACTAAACTATAAGGTATATTTTAAATCTGATTTCACTATTAGATAGATAACATCAAACTTAACATATTAACATCAATACATTATTGCTGTACGACAAATATTTTCTGAGTAAATTGGCAAAAACACATTCGACCAAATTTACGCGGAAAAATTTTGGGGCGACAAAATAAAAAATCTACAATTGTTACAGAAACCTGAAAAATAACATAAATAACACACTGAACACACACACACATCCAAACACACACCTAAACACACTCAAACACATACTTTCTACCCCCAAACATACCCAAAAACACACATCATTAATATTTATCATTATCATTATTATTATTATTATTATTATTATTATTGCTATTATTATTTTTTATCATCATTATTATTATCATTATTATTATCATTATTATTAGTAGTAGTCGTATCATTATTATTATTATTATTATATTTATCATTAGTATTATTAGTATGTGTATTATTATTATCATTATTATTTCTATTATTGTCATTCTCATTTGTGGTATAATTTTGACTAACAAAACGAACAGAAACACAAAAGGACTGCCACGTTTGTAAACACACCACCCAGATAAATAACTTATCACTGTGAGGAGTGGGTGGGTGGGTGGATGGATGGTGGATGGTTGGGTGGTAGGATGGATGAACGGTGGATGGGGTTGCTGGGTGGATGGGTGAATGGGTGTGTGGGTGGGTGGATGGATGGGTGGGTGGATGGATGGGTGGGTGGATGGGTGGGTGGATGGGTGGGTGGGTGGATGGGTGGGTGGATGGATGGATGGGTGGGTGGATGTATAGGTGGGTGGATGAATGAATGATGTCAGGCAGGCAGGCTGTACATTCATAATGTTGGTGCTGTGTTCAGTGTGGATAACGACGCTAGCCTATCCGATGAGCTGCGTCAAGTTGTCAATGGCACATTTTTACAGAATATTTGCATCCAAGATATATTGTGTATAGAAAGAAAAATATTTTTCCTCTATTCTTCAGATCGTTGTGAGTTGATAAAGAAAAATTTGAATAAATTCATAATTTTTTTTTTAAATCTATAAATCGAACACTTAGAAAAGACCTCGGCAGTGTAAGGGTTAATGAAGCACCAAGGTCTTGCCACGGATCAAACCACTCACTCACTCATTCACTCGTTCCATTACACCCCCGGACACTTGTTCTCGTAATGAAACACAACGTAATTCCTGATAACACTCTAGATACAACCTTATGAAGCGAGAAAACTACCATAACAGCATCAGAAGACAACATTGTATATACGAGTAAGAACCAACTTTTCTTATTGTGATAATGATATTGGTAATGATAATATTAATAGGAATAATGATAAAAATAATAATGATAATGATATTACAGCAATAGTAAGAAAGTCAACAACAACAACAACAACAACAACAACAACAACAACAACAACAACAACAACAAAACAACTCGCCTCCACACAACAGGAAAACTCTTGCACCAACGTCAACAAAACAGAAGAATAACTCACGTATCAAAGGCAGACTCGTGTTCCCTTGAGAAGCAGCGGCCCAGGTGAGGTTGTCAGGTGAGGAGGCGGTAAGGGTACCCTGGCTGGTCACCTTTGCAACACTCAGGTGACAGGGAAGGGTAACGTTGTCTCCTTCTATGTAATGCTGCGTGACTCTGGCTTGGTGCTCTGTTAGGGATGTGGCGTCTGGTGGAGGAGGAGGAGGAAGAGGAGGAGGAGGAGGAGGAGGAGGAGATATAGTGGTAGTAAAAAAAAAGATCAAATGTATAAGATTAATGGAAGAGTAGGTATTGGTAATTATCTGTTTCTTAGGCAATTGGTGATAATATGATATCATCTTTAACACTTTTGAAATGAACAATACAGCAGCGAGAAAGTCCTCACGTTCTCCTGAATTTCCACTTTCCCTTAATAGTAACTGACATCTGAATCCTGAAGCTCAACTGAAACCAATACTCAGATTCTTACCTGAGACGTACACGAAAACGCTTTTGGAGTCCGGTTGTCCCTCGCCGCTGGACGCCACACATGTAAGGTTCATTAAGAGTGCAGTTGTATTGACATAAACCTGCCACTCTTTGCTCACGTGCACCGCTGAGTGTGGCGCCAACTCAGTCTCTATCTAAAAATATAACCCAAAATGATGAATCTGACTGTCAATTGGTTGTACCGAGAAAGCTTCGATACTAAGTGAGGAGACATAGGAAGTAAGTTGGTTTCAAGTTAGCAAGATCTCAAACCTTCCTAGGGATTGATAATGTGACAATTTTGTTTGAGGAACCAAGTCAAAGTGTTTTCAATGGTATGTATGTACTGGGAGTCCTGCACAGGAACACATACTCAACAAAATAATGAATGTTCTCAACTCTGGTCTGAAGGAGATATCGCATGAAATCTACACTTGAGTCAATACAAGGAAAGTAAGACACTTGATAGGGAAGGAAGCGAACATTGCACGTAAAACCTCAACCTAATGGATAGAACTGCGAATTTCAGTCTGACGTTAGGCGTTTAACTTTACACTGGAGTGAAGGCTGAGCAGGAAAGATGAAAATGTGGGATAAAGGGAGGGTGAAAAGACGGATGAAAGAGAAAGAGAAAGAGAAAAAGAGAGAGAGAGAGAGAGAGAGAGAGAGAGAGAGAGAGAGAGAGAGAGAGAGAGAGAGAGAGAGAGAGAGAGAGAGAGAGAGAGAGAGAGAGAGAGAGAGAATAAGAGAGTCAAGGTACCTGTTCCTCGTTGCAGGTCATGTTAATACAGTAGGTAGTGGTGAGTGTGAGGGAAGGTGGCGGGTGTCCCCAGGAGCTACAGAAGGCGGTGATGGTGGTGTTGAGAAGGGCGTAACCCTCCATCGGACCTTCTACAGACAGAGTGGTGTTCGTGGGAGGACCTGGAAATGTAAACACAAATAATGGAAACAGAAAACATGCTTGGTTAAGATGATAACGAAGAAAAAGTGTAATAATAATAATAATAATAATAATAATAATAATAATAATAATAATAATAATAATAATAATAATAATAATAATAATAATAATAATAATAATAATAATAATAATAATAATAATAATAATAATAATAATAATAATAAATAATAACACCTCAAATTTTAAGTCAATTGAAGTAGAACAACACACATTCCAAATGCAAATAGTATTAAGATGCACTACGCAACACTACAACAATATTTTCTGTAAACCCTACACTGGAAACTAACATGAAACTATAATAGAAATAATGCAGTCACCCTCTCAACAATACACGAAGAAAATCACATACACAGTGGAGAAAACGGCGTGGTGACATTGTGTGTTGAGTAGCCGGGGGTGGCGAGGCTCAAGGTGTATATCCCACAATCACTGACACCAATTTTTTTCCTCGGGCCCAGATTCAATTCGTTGTGTTGGCATCGAGTGGGCGTCCTGCTGATATTGGTGCAAATACCATATTGTAAAACAGATCCTGAAAACAGAGTACATGATGATAGGAACAATAATATACAAAACCTGGAATAGTTTATCTTCCTCCTATACCCCCAGGCACACTTCAAGCTAGTAATCTACGTGGAAAAGAACAATTCATTTCTAAATCAAAACCCATTTACGTAAGTTTTTTTTCCTTCTTTTTTTTGACATGGAAAGAGCCAAGGGAAAACAAAAACACGTTAATAAAAAAAAATCCCGCTTAGCGCCAACCCTGCAAAGACGACAGTACGAGAAATAAAAGCAAGGGAGTGGCGTTGCAAACAAGCTTAACAAAAAAGAAGAAAAAAACCATAACTATTGTCAAAAAAATAACGAAAAATAAACAATAACAAAAAAATAGCTACATGAACACTTAACTATTTGATAAAGAATAACCTAAGATGGAAATAGTAAAGTACAGAACCACCTTTACTTACCGTTAGGGTGTGACCAGGTGAAGAGGGAAGCAGGGTGGGCCCAGAAGGCAAAGGAGGCGGTGTAGGAGGAGGAGGAGGAGGAGGAGGAGGAGGAGGAGGGGCAGGAGGCATTAGTAGGAAATGCGGTTGTCAGGGTGATGTTTGGGTCCTTGCTCGTGTCTGAAAAAATAGCAATAACATCAGTAAAAAGATAAACGTCACCACTACCACCACCACCACTACTACTACTACTACTACTACTACTACTACTACTACTACTACTACTACTACTACTATTACTATTACTATTACTATTACTATTACTATTACTATTACTACTACTACTACTACTACTACTACTACTACTACTACTACTATTACTATTACTATTACTATTACTATTACTATTACTACTACTACTACTACTACTACTACTACTACTACTACTACTATTACTATTACTATTACTATTACTATTACTATTACTATTACTATTACTACTACTACTACTACTACTACTACTACTACTACTACTATTACTACGTCTACTATTACTACTACTACTCACCAATAAGTCTGACAGTGATGTTTTGAGAAGCCAGGATCTTGTATTCTTTGGGCAATCTGACGTCACACCTGCACATGTATGACGTCATGTTTACCTTCCACCTATCACTGATCGACTTTGCCACCTTTGACGTCACACTCTGTTCTTGTTCCTCATTGGTCGAATCCTTTATCTGGTTCGGGAGAAGGAATAATAGAGTGCAGAGGAGAGAGAGAGAGAGAGAGAGAGAGAGAGAGAGAGAGAGAGAGAGAGAGAGAGAGAGAGAGAGAGAGAGAGAGAGAGAGAGAGAGAGAGAGAGAGAGAGAGAGAAGAGAGAGAGAGAGAGAGAGAGAGAGAGAGAGAGAGAGAGAGAGAGAGAGAGAGAGAGAGAGAGAGAGAGAGAGAGAGAGAAGAGAGAGAGAATCTTTCAACTGTGAGACCAATCTAAAATCCATCCCACATCCAAATAACTGATGCATGACCAACAAAAAATATATATATAGAAAAGTGAAAGTAAATCAAATAAAACCTAACTAAACAAGCGAGGGGAAAAAAAAAAAAAGGGAGAGGAAAACGAGCATTTGAACTTCCAAACTGACCTTACTTACACAAGACAAGGTCAAATTATAACCTCCAAAGTGAAAATGGGAATCAATCTGGTCACTGGAGCATGTAATTTTGACCTCTGCGCCTCGAGTGACCTGGTACGCCGTGACCTCCGTGTACATAATGGAAGAGGTGGCCAAGGTCAGGTTCAGCTTCCAACATCCTGAAGTTACAACAGAGAAAGAAATATGTTGTAATAAGTTTTGCAATATTGTAATACGAATGTTGCTGCTTCATGTTTGTAGGAGGAAAAGAAGGAGGAGGAGGAGAAGGAGGAGGGGGAGAAGGAGGAGAAGGAGGAGGAGGAAAAAATATAATAAGAATAAATTGAAGAGGAAATATGATAAAAAAAATAAAAGAAGAAATTGAAGCAGAAAGAGAAGAAGAAATATAAAAATAATCAAGCTAAAGAAAGAAATATAGAAAAAATAGAAGGAATAGAATATATATATATAAAAAAAAGAAAGAAATAGAAGAAATAAAAAGAAGAAAAAAGAGAGAAAAAAAAAGAAAGAAATAGAAGAAAAAAAAGAAAATAAGTAAGTCGAGATGGAAAAAAAAATATTTGTGCATGTGAAAATACCCCCCCCCACCCCCACACACACATACACAAACATACACACACACTATATATATTTACACTCACCAGGATAGAATTTCCAAACCTCCTCGATCTTGTCAACATCGTACATCACCAAACCTACGATGCTGTACAGATCTTTGTTCTCCTTCACACCTTCACCTCGCGTCACATTCAAAAACACAAAATACTCCATCGCATCCACAAACGAGTATACAAGGAGGCTCAACGGGTTCTCATAAGTACTGTCAGGCAGGTAGTTAACGTTGAGGTCATTGTAACTATCCTTGTGACAATAGGAACGGTGGAATGTGGCATCGATGGTGTAGTAATCTCGGTCACGTGTGGCTTTCTGTTTGTTGCGGAATTCATAAATGAGGAATAAGTCACTCGTAGACAGCAAATCCTTGAACTTAGTGGTGTGAAGTAGTGTTGAGGAGGTGTTTGTGATTCTGATTGTCCTCCTTTCCCCTCTTGTGGTATCCTGAAGGAGTTGTATGAGGAGGATGAGGAGGACAACACCCCATCCTTTCACTATGAAGGACGCCATACCGCCACTGAAACAGCCTAGCAAGGGTACTACTGTTTTTTGTTCTATATATATCAAATAATCATTACTTCCTGTAGATTTCCGTTTGAGGTGCCTTACTTCCTGTCACCACCACCACCACCACCACCACCACCACCACAATCACCACCACAATCACCACCACACTACCAGACTACCACCACTTGCTCTCACTCCTGCTGGTAGAATGAGTCTTTAAAGGGGAACCATTTCCATTATATTCGCGTTTCGTATTCTCCAACAAATATTGGTTTTAGATTGGATGTGGATACGAATTTCGTACCAACACTTGCGTATGTAACAGTACATTTGCGTAAATTAATCCAGTCAAATTTTAACCAGAATATGATTATCCAGCATCGTGAGTGTTCGGGTTTAATAGTGAGTGCAGAGCTGTAAATAAAAGAAGACTCCAGCGTCAAAAGAAAAGAAAAAAAAAAAAAGGTTAGAGCAAATCAAATTATTCAATGCTCTTAGAAATAAAATATCTAATAGGAAATATGTTTACGCATCATTTCTTTCCCGTGGGATGAAAAATAAGAAAAAAAAATAAATAAATAAATAAATCTCAAACCAAATTCCATCAAGCTAAGCGATGCATGAAAACAAGAACAAAATAAATGAAATAAACACGTTAAACTTTCAAATATTTATCGACACAATAATGAAAAATCCTTCCTACAAAAGTCTACGTAATCACTGCAGGAATACAATGAAGAAAGGAACAAGATTATTCAGACAAGAAAAAAGAAAAGAAAAACAGAAAACGGAAGGAAAAAAAAATGCATCCTTGGAGCCTAAGCGATATTGTGCATGTTTATCACGCAAGGAGAGAGAGAGAGAGAGAGAGAGAGAGAGAGAGAGAGAGAGAGAGAGAGAGAGAGAGAGAGAGAGAGAGAGAGAGAGAGAGAGAGAGAGAGAGAATACAAATAGCGTGTAACCTTATCATTCTTTTCCTTCCACACAAACACCGAGCCAGATTACGAATTTCCTCTTATTTCTGTTTGTTTGCACGTGCACCACCACCACCACCACCACCACCACCACCACCACTACTACTACTATTACTACCACCACCACTACCATTGCCAGCAGGCTTACATAACTCTGTGTGTGTGTGTGTGTGTGTGTGTGTGTGTGTGTGTGTGTGTGTGTGTGTGGGTGTGTGGGTGTGTGTGGTATTAACAAATTCACATAACGAGTATCACACACACACACACACATACAAACACACATACACACACACACTTAGTATACGAGTTAATGAGGTAGACAGTAATAACAACAACAACAACAACAACACAACAACAACAACAACACTAACAACTCGCACAACACACCTAAAACACCAACACATTTACACTTACGTTCCTAACACTTGCATTACAACACCAAACCCTAATTTCCCAAACAGCGAGGCGCACAACCTTCTGTTTTCCCATTCCAAACACGGCCGTCCCTCCCGTAGACATTAAATCGTCATTGTTTAATATTCAGGTGAGGAGAAGATAAAAATGAGTAGTAGTTTTTTTTATTTTTTTATTTATTTATTTTCATTTTTATTTTTCCTATTCACAATTGTTGCAAGAAATTATGGAAAAAAGATAGGATTGTTTATGCTTTCATTCATTCGACAGGCAGTAAGTGGTGCCGTGGGGATTATGTTCATTACTTATTGGCATATATGTTACATTAATTTCCTGCCTTAAAAAAGAAGAAGAAAACAAACACAAAATATTTCCAAGTCAATTCCTGCTAGTGATGTTTTATTTTTTATTATTTATACTGCTTATTCCTACTACTTCTACTACTACTATTACTGTTTTTAATTATTACCTCTCTCTCTCTCTCTCTCTCTCTCTCTCTCTCTCTCTCTCTCTCTCTCTCTCTCTCTCTCTCTCTCTCTCTCTCGTTTAAATACAGTAACACTTATCATAATCACGTTATCAGTATTCTTAAAAAAACATCTTCCCACAAAGCTAAAGGAAACCAAACAAAAATAGAATAAAAGAAAAAAATAGGGAGAAATAAATGTGCTTTCAATAACTGCTGTGTATATTTATTGTTTCCCTTTAGATATAAGACAACATTTTTTTCATTTTGTTTAAGTTTCTTTTATCATTTCATGGTTTGAATCTAAATTATTTTCTGGAGTAGTTAATTAACGTAAAATCACAAGAAGAATGTAAGTCAATTTACTATTTTATCTGTTTATTCTTGCATTGAAAATCATTACGTAAAATAATAATAAAAATTCAAAAATACTGTTCCCATAAAATCAACTAGAATAAAAACGGACTTGCTTAAAAAATATTTCTAAAATTTTTCGTGTTGAGTTTAGCGAACTTTTTTAATCTCTATATAGTTGAGTGTTTGGTGTGTTTTCACGCGTTTCCAAAATACAACAATACACCTTAGTAGAGACAATGGAGGATTAGAATTTGCCTGCACGAAGCCCGCACATCTATTTCTGGACTAAATTTTACTTGCCGCACTGATCACAAGTTTACTGGAATATATTGGTTTCCTGTTTCATGCCATTTTTCTTACGATGCAAGTTTGAACCTGAATCCACCTGGTACAACATACAAGTAGCAGCAAGAATAATGAAATCGAGTCTTTGCTTCTGTCTGTTCTCTCTTTTTCTACACCAAACAGTTTCAGGTTGAAGAATAAAAGCCGTAGGAATGAAGATACTGATACAAAAAACCTTGCCATTGCTCAAACTAGGTCAATAAAGTGGATATAATGCATGTTGCTTCTTCACTTATATATGTGTGTGCTTCCTAAGGGGTGCCGAGTGTTGCTTTCTCCTCGCCCGGGACTAGAGACGAGGAAAGGTGATTAGACAAATGTTTGGTATTGATAAAACTCCAACCACGCATTTCATTAGTTCTTGAGGACATAGTGAGTTGAAAAAGGAACATTAGAGTAGGAAAGTTGTGTGTTAGGAGTGTGTGGTGTAACTTTGTCATCTGATCTGGCGCGTTATTCATTTGTTACATTTTTTTTTTTTTAGTCCGTGAACTTGTACCCCTTATTCGTTTGCCTTTCCCTCACACACACACACACACACACACACACACACACACACACACACACACACACACACACACACACACACTGCTGCTGCTTTCATGTGTTCTACAATGACTAAAGGATACAAAGACGTACACTAATTTCATCTCAAGTAACTACATTACATCATTCCGAATCAAGCAAAAACAAAGCCACTGCGTTTACCAAGGAAACAAAGAGGCGATGCATGAAGTCCTTTGTTAAGCCTCATCTTGCCTCGTCTCGTCTCGTCTCGTCTCGTCTCGTCCCGCCATGCCACGCCACCCACACTAGTTCAAGGGTTTGAATACCAGCCGTGTGTCTAGTTTTGCTCTCAAGAGTCCCGGTGTAGGATCGAACTCCAGCTCCTGTTCTCCCGGCACACAACTCAGCTCGAAGCTCAAAAGGATCTTGGCGAGGGCGAGTTTAGTTTCCATGAGGGCGAAACGCATGCCTGAGGGTGACAAACA
The DNA here is from genome assembly GCA_029783475.1 of Metacarcinus magister. Classification (NCBI taxonomy): domain Eukaryota; kingdom Metazoa; phylum Arthropoda; class Malacostraca; order Decapoda; family Cancridae; genus Metacarcinus; species Metacarcinus magister. The sequence continues at coordinate 2,494,716 of JAPQNM010000009.1, read as the reverse complement.
AAGAGATGGAAAAAAGGGGAAAATGTGATTAGGTGAAGGACGGGCGGATTTTGGAAATTTAACGTGTATGGGTGGGTTGCAAGGAAGGGAATCATTATTACAACAAAAGTTTGAAGTTCACCGTCACTTGAAAATAAAGGAATTCAAAAAAAGTTATTAAAAAAGCTGAATAATTATAAGTAAATGAATAGAAATTAATACTTGAAAGATAAGATATAAGCGCTAAAAAAAATGACTAAGAAAACCGTAAATTAACTAATGTGAAGAGTAGAAATTAATATTGGAATAAGATCATTCAGAAAGACAGTAAAATGAAAATAAATTCAAAAAAATTCAAAAAAGAACATACCACAATAATCAAATCGAAACTCTATACATATAAAAATCAGCCCAACCATACAACTAAAAGATATAAGGTTGTGTTGTGTCCTCCCTCACCTATACAGTTTCGGGGACCCAGGCCGAACGGCAGGTAAGTTCCAGAGACGATCTTATCCTTGTTCTCGGTAAAGAATCGTTCTGGCATGAAAGTTCCCGGGGCGTCCCAGTAGCGGGGGTCGTGTTGTAGGCTCCAAATAGGTACAGAAACAGGAATCTTAGTCGCCAGCTCGAATTCAGGGCTCGGGAACCTGTTTGGGGTGACAGTGATGAACAAGCAAGTGGTGGTTAGTGTGAGAGGTCCGGTTCACTGTTCACTAGTATCAGCATGTACGGGGGGAGAGGCAGTGTGTCTTTGGCTCCTGCATCGCGACAGGCACAGCGCAGGAAGAGACAAACACAACACTGGATGCACCCGATTCTACGTTGATATATTATTTCATGCAATTTTGTTATCTTCCTCTCTCTCTCTCTCTCTCTCTCTCTCTCTCTCTCTCTCTCTCTCTCTCTCTCTCTCTCTCTCTCTCTCTCTCTCTCTCTCTCTCTCACCTGTAATCCTTGGTGCACATCCGTTCAGTCACATGAGCAGGTGGATACATTCGCATCGTTTCTGGAAAAAAATATATAGATTAGCTAGTAATAGTAGTAGTAGTAGTAGTAATAGTAGTAGTAGTAGTAGGAGGAGGAGGAGGAAGAGGAGGACTTGTAGTTATAAGAGCAACAAAAACATCACTCATACAGAATCGTACCTGAAATAACAGCATCAAACATCTTGGCTTCCATCACAGCCTGGTAAGTAAGTGTTCCGTGTTCCTTAATGATGTCTTGGAGCTCCTGCCGTACGTGATCTTGGTAGGTTCTGTAGCGGGCGAGGAGGAAGGCGACGAAACACAGAGTAGTGGCTGTGGTATCGTAGCCAGCCAGGATGAAGAGGAAGGAATTAGCCACCACGGTTTTGGTCTCCAGTTCTGAGGGGAAGGATAAGGGAGATTGTAGCAACGACAACAACTACACTACAGTATGATGATGATGATAAGAATGATAATGGTAATAAAATGACAATGATGATGAAGGTAGATAGCAACTGTCAAACTAAAAAGAAAATAAAGAAAGCAAATATATAGAATAACCAAATGGTAGAAATATAAAACACCAAATAAAAGAGAGAGAGAGAGAGAGAGAGAGAGAGAGAGAGAGAGAGAGAGAGAGAGAGAGAGAGAGAGAGAGAGAGAGAGAGAGAGAGAGAGAGAGAGAGAGAGAGAGAGAGAGAGAGAGAGAGAGAGAGAGAGAGAGAGAGAGAGAGAGAGAGAGAGAGAGAGAGAATAAAACAAACATACTATATTTAGGTGTCTTGGCATTTGGGGTTTTCTGGTCTTCGCGCGCCTCCATCATGATGTCAAGAAAGTCTGCTCGTTTCTCTCCTTGCTCCCTTTTCCTGATCGTCTCCTCCACTACTTCCTTTAAGAATGTTACCTCTGGCATGATACTAAGTTTTAGAAAGCGGAAGAGCCACGGCACCGTCATATAGGCAACGAACCTGAGCAACCTCCACTTGGACGGCTTCATCATCTCCTCTACTTTCTGGCTGAAGAGTGAGTGTCCATCTGCAAGTGTGTTAGTCTCCATCCCGAAGGCGCAGGATGAAATAACCTCTAAGGTATATACTCCGAAGGTTTTTTTGAGTTTAAGCGCAGAATCGGATTTAATTTCTCGTTTGATGTAAGCGACCAGGCTTTCTGCTTTGTCTTCCACTAACGGGAACATGTTTTTCAAGCGTCCCGAGGTGAAGGAAGGTGACAGCACTGAGCGTACACCCTTCCAGTGGTCGCCTGTAGTGATGGTAAGGATCTCGTTGAAGATCTCGTCTTGCTTTGCGGTCAGGATTAAGGTGCGCCGATCCATGAAGTGATCAAAGTCCTTAATCAAGACAGCTTTCACTAACTCAGGGTCTCCCAAGAGAAGACGTGGCGCTAGAAGGTCATACATCCCCAGGATCTTGTCACCGCCATGACTACTGTACAGCTGCAGGAGGAGAGAAGTTCTTCAATAAGGGTATTAAGGATCATACGATTACTAATGTACATTCACAGTCTGAAATAGTAATGTTGTGTACATTTCTGCAAGGAATTGAAGATCGAAAAGAAACTCACACGAATACCTAGTAATAGAATTTCAGATGAGGATTCAAATACGAATTTTAGGAAAGGGGATTTTAAGGTATAATATATAATATGTAAAAGGGAATTGTAAATAAAGATTTAAGTATGCATTAGGAAGCCTTATTTTGTGTTGTTAATAATGTATGAAAAAAGTGTCTTGCTGCGGGAAAACCATTGTATTAGACGGTCACATGTCATTTGATACTCAGACGATAACTACTAAAAACATTTCATACTCAAGATATTTCTGCACCATTCTTTTTGGTACTCAGACCATTTCCATTTCCATTTGTGACTCAAACCACTAAAGTGTATCTGGGAACCGTTCCATTTAATGATAGATCTTGTCAAGTTCTATAAATATGTTTATTTGCATATTTTCTCTAGGACTAATAGGTTTACAGTAAAATGGCATCAAGTGTTTCGACGGAAATTTTGATCGACATTTTCCCGGCCAGAAAATAGAAAAAAATATTTCCGTCACAGATACGTGAAAAATCATATGAATTAAAGTTGTACATCTTCAATAGGCAATAAAAAGATGCATTGAGCCAGTTTTCTCGAATTTAGAATGATAACCAATATTAATATGAATCAATGTTACTAGTAATATCACTACTACAGGTACTACCATTACTACTACTATTACGACTACTACTACTGCTACTGCTACTACTACTACTACTACTACTACTACTATTACTATTACTACTACTACCGCTACCACCACTATCACCATGAAAACCTTACCTCATTAGTATACAGCCAATTATTTGCCTTAAATACGTTTGCAAAGTGTCCTATGAAGGGTAGTTGGCCTGGCGCGGTGGGCAGTCCTTTTGATGACCAGTACGAGTGTTTGTACTTGCTGTATCCCAAGGCCAACACCACCAGCGCCGCCACCACCGCCAACACCTCCAGCCACATTGCTGCAATACAAGAGAAGGGAATAAGTTTACACGTGGATCTGTCTAGTTTTGCTCTCCTGATTTTTGGAATAAACACACTCTTTGATAACTCGAAGGCAGTGTTGCAACGAAGTGGAATGAACAAATAGAATGTAATAAACATCCTGCCGAGATGCATGTAACAAAAAAAAGTCCAAAATTATATGAAATTGTCTCAATGTTATGTGGCCTTCTGGTTGTTTATCTATTTAAAGGCTTTACAATGTGGTCACGTGTGGTTAGTCTGTTTGATTACATAACAGTTCCAGTAAATTTTGATGAAAAAATTAGGCAGATTGTTCAAATGAGTTACTTCTGCACTTTAAATTTTTCTCAAAGTAAGGGAAAAACAACGGTTCTTATTTTCATAACTATTATAAATATAACTTTTTTTTCACACAGAGTTACCACAGATGGTGCTCCTTCCTCACACCTTCACTTGCTACGTAACAGCACGAAGGTCACGTTATCTTATCTAATACAAGGGAGAGGACAAGGACAAGGACAAGGACTAGATACAAAGCGTTGTTCATGTTTTGAATTGACACTTAAGCCCCGTCCTTTCTACCCACCAACCAGCAATCCTAAGCGTTTCTGCACCAGGAGAAAACAAAAACTGAACGAATATAATGATTCCTTCAAGACATCTATATTTCAGAAATCAATAAAGTGAGCTGCGATGCCTATTCTTATCTCTCATTAACTAACTAACAGGAAGTTGATCTGCCTGGCGTCCTTTGTAGATGTATAGTAATTAACACATATTTCAGTGCCATCACAACAGACGGGGTGATGGAGGAGGTACTGATGGTGATAAGGAAAGATTACACGCGGGAGGAAGGAGATAGACAAGATACGGACTCATTACCAAAAAAACGGAAGGTCGTTTGCTCAATATTAAGGACAGACCACATGATTTGTATCCAAGGGTCCGTGTGGGCAGAATATCTATGTAATATTTTTTTTTCTCTCTCTCTCTCTCTCTCTCTCTCTCTCTCTCTCTCTCTCTCTCTCTCTCTCTCTCAAAAACTGTTTCGGCCCCTGCCAATAAAGCTGAAACAAACATGACGTAAACAATGGAAAAATGCCTTTATAATTCAGTCCAATCAACACACGTACCAAGCTGTGAGGGATTAATAGTCACGCTTCATACAGAGAGGTGTAAATTAAGTCAAGCACGCGCGCGCGCGGTGTGTGTGTGTGTGTGTGTGTGTGTGTGTGTGTGTGTGTGCGCGTGCCCATACACACGCACACACTCCCGTGGTTCAGTGGTTAACGTTCTCGGCTTCGCATGGGATCGAACACCGCTCAGATCACGAAGTATTTTTCCCTGCCAGGTCATGGTTACTGTCCTCCTTGAACAAGGGAATGTGTGTGTGTGTGTGTGTGTGTGTGTGTGTGTGTGTGTGTGTGTGTGTGTGTGTGTGTGTGTGAGGTCTCAGCCTTACCCATAGATCAGTCTCTATCAGCTCTGGGCTCCTTCGGGGAGGGTAATGGCTGACGGTCACGAGTCCAGTGTGATCATCCAGACCATGGTGAATAACACACACACACACACACATACACACACATACACACACACACACACACAGGAATGCATACGCATATTCTGTAATCATTTAAAAGAGGAGACAATTTATAATAAAATAGATAAATAGGTATGAACTAATCTTATCAGATAGGAGCAAGGTAATATATAATCTGAATCCACAATGTTTACATTATCATGTTTATCTCCTACTAATGTATTAAAGGGGAGGAGATACTAAGGGACACACAAACTCTCTTTCTCTCTCACCTTGTTATGACGGCTCACCACTCTATTAAAACAATCACAACAAAACAGAACTGAATAGGAAATGCTTTGAGGAGGGTCAGGATCAGAATGCGAGTGGTTGGAGGAGGCAACCAGTCCTGTCACCGTGGCCCAACGTATCGTACCGGAATGTGTCGATGTTATTACACCACTATTGCATCATACAACTTGTGACGGTGTGAAGGCTTATTGCAATGTGCTATCAGTGTACAGGTAATGAAAGAAAAGTGTGTGTAGTGTGAAGTGTGTATTGAAAGTGTGTTGTGAAGTGTAGTGTGAATGGGTGGGATGATTTTAGATCGTCATGATGAGTAAGCTGTTTTTACTGATAATCTTTTCCTTCTTTTTTTTTTTTTTCCTACTTCAGTTGATGATACGGTGATGTCAGTTTTAATGACTTTGTGAATGTTATGATTTTTATGTGTGTGTGTGTGTGTGTGTGTGTGTGTGTGTGTGTGTGTGTGTGTGTGTGTGTGTGTGTGTGTGTGTGTGTGTGTGTGTGTGTGTTTTTAGTAGTAGTAGTATAATAGCTTTCGAGAAAATGAGGAGGAAAGTCATGTTTTTAAATAAATATTAAGTTTCATTTTACTGCGTAATTATTAGTCATAGAACAAATATTCATAATTTCAGTTTTACAGTTTAATTAGGTGTATCAGATGCTGCAATGATATTTCCAATATCTCTAATAGCTTTCGAGAAAATGAGGAGGAAATTCATGTTTTTATATAAATATTAAGTTTTATTTTACTGCGTAATTATTAGTCATAGAACAAATATTAATAATGACAGTTGTACAGTTTAATTAGGTATATCAGATGCTGCAATGATATTTCAAATATCTCTAATAGCTTTCGAGGAAATGAGGAAAAAAGTTATGTTTATATAAAAATATTAAGTTTCATTTTACTGAGTAATTATTAGTCATAGAACAAATATTCATAATGACAGTTGTACAGTTTAATTAGGTGTATCAGATGCTGTAATGATATTTCATATATCTCTAATAGCTTTCGGGAAAATGAGGAGGAAATTCATGTTTTTAAATAAATATTAAGTTTCATTTTACTGCGTAACTATTAGTCATAAGAAAAAATATTCATAATATCAGTTATACAGTTTAATTAGGTGTATCAGCTGTTGCAATGATATTTCCAATATCTCTAGTAGCTTTCGAGAAAATGAGTAGGAGAGTCATGTTTTTATATAAATATTAAGTTTCATTTTACTGCGTTATTATTAGTCATAAGAAAAAATATTCATAATATCAGTTATACAGTTTAATTAGATGTATCAGCTGCTGCAATGATATTTCCAATATCTCTAATAGCTTTCAAGAAAATGAGGAGGAAAGTCATGTTTTTCAATAAATATTAAGTTTCATTTTACTGCGAAATTATTAGTCATAGAACAAATACTCATAATATCAGTTGTACAGTTTAATTAGGTCTATCAGATGCTGCAATTATATTTCCAATATCTCTAATAGCTTTCAAGAAAATGACGAGGAAAGTCATGTTTTTATATAAAAATACGGTTTTAATTTACTGCGTAATTATTAGTCATAGAACAAATATTCATAATATCAGTTGTACAGTTGAATTAGCTGTATCAGATGATGCAATGATATTTCCAATATCTCTAATAGCTTTCGAGAAAACGAAGAAGAAAGTAATTTAAAAAAAAGTAAAATTCAGTATTTATTAGTACTAGTGAAAATATTCATAATGACAGTAGTAGATTTTAATTAGGTCTATCAGATGCTGCAATGATATTTCCAATATCTCTAATAGCTTTCGGGAAAATGAGGAGTAAAATCATGTTTTTATATAAATATTAAGTTTCATTTTACTGCGTAATTATTAGTCTTAGAACAAATATTCATAATGAGAGTTGTACAGTTTAATTAGGTGTATCAGATGCTGCAATGATATTTCCAATATCTCTAATAGCTTTCGAGAAAATGAGGAGGAAAGTCATGTTTTTATATAAATATTAAGTTTCATTTTACTGCGTAATTATTAGCCATAGAACAAATATTCATAATATCAGTTTTACAGTTTAATTAGGTCTATCAGATGCTGCAATAATATTTCCAATATCTCTAATAGCTTTCGGGAAAATGAGGAGGAAAGTCATGTTTATATATAAATATTAAGTTTCATTTTACTGCGTAATAAATTAGTCATAGAACAAATATTCATAATGACAGTTAAACAGTTTAATTTGGTATATCAGATGCTGCAATGATATTTCCAATATCTCTAATAGCTTTCGAGAAAATGAGGAGGAAAGTCGTGTTTTTATATAAATATTAAGTTTCATTTTACTGCGTAATTATTAGCCATAGAACAAATATTTATAATATCAGTTGTACAGTTTAATTAGGTGTATCAGATGCTGCAATGATATTTCCAATATCTCTAATAGCTTTCGAGAAAATGAGGAGGAAAGTCATGTTTTTAAATAAATATTAAGTTTAATTTTACTGCGTAATTATTAGTCATAGAACAAATATTCATAATGACAGTTGTACAGTTTAATTAGGTGTATCAGATGCTGCAATGATATTTCCAATATCTCTAATAGCTTTCAAGAAAATGAGGAGGAAAGTCATGTTTTTCAATAAATATTAAGTTTCATTTTACTGCGTAATTATTAGTCATAGAACAAATACTCATAATATCAGTTGTACAGTTTAATTAGGTCTATCAGATGCTGCAATTATATTTCCAATATCTCTAATAGCTTTCAAGAAAATGACGAGGAAAGTCATGTTTTTATATAAAAATACGGTTTTATTTTACTGCGTAATTATTAGTCATAGAACAAATAATCATAATATCAGTTGTACAGTTGAATTAGGTGTATCAGATGATGCAATGATATTTCCAATATCTCTAATAGCTTTCGAGAAAACGAGGAAGAAAGTAATTTTAAAAAAAGTAAAATTCAGTATTTATTAGTACTAGTGAAAATATTCATAATGACAGTAGTAGATTTTAATTAGGTCTATCAGATGCTGCAATAATATTTCCAATATCTCTAATAGCTTTCGAGAAAATGAGGAGTAAAATCATGTTTTTATATATATATTAAGTTTCATTTTACTGCGTAATTATTAGTCTTAGAACAAATATTCATAATGAGAGTTGTACAGTTTAATTAGGTCTATCAGATGCTGCAATGATATTTCCAATATATCTAATAGCTTTCGGGAAAATGAGGAGGAAAGTCATGTTTATATATAAATATTAAGTTTCATTTTACTGCGTAATTATTAGTCATAGAACAAATATTCATAATGACAGTTAAACAGTTTAATTTGGTATATCAGATGCTGCAATGATATTTCCAATATCTCTAATAGCTTTCGAGAAAATGAGGAGGAAAGTCGTGTTTTTATATAAATATTAAGTTTCATTTTACTGCGTAATTATTAGCCATAGAACAAATATTCATAATATCAGTTGTACAGTTTAATTAGGTGTATCAGATGCTGCAATGATATTTCCAATATCTCTAATAGCTTTCGAGAAAATGAGGAGGAAAGTCATGTTTTTAAATAAATATTAAGTTTAATTTTACTGCGTAATTATTAGTCATAGAACAAATATTCATAATGACAGTTGTACAGTTTAATTAGGTGTATCAGATGCTGCAATGATATTTCCAATATCTCTAATAGCTTTCAAGAAAATGAGGAGGAAAGTCATGTTTTTCAATAAATATTAAGTTTCATTTTACTGCGTAATTATTAGTCATAGAACAAATACTCATAATATCAGTTGTACAGTTTAATTAGGTCTATCAGATGCTGCAATTATATTTCCAATATCTCTAATAGCTTTCAAGAAAATGACGAGGAAAGTCATGTTTTTATATAAATATTAAGTTTCATTTTACTGCGTAATTATTAGCCATAGAACAAATATTCATAATATCAGTTGTACAGTTTAATTAGGTGTATCAGATGCTGCAATGATATTTCCAATATCTCTAATAGCTTTCGAGAAAATGAGGAGGAAAGTCATGTTTTTAAATAAATATTAAGTTTAATTTTACTGCGTAATTATTAGTCATAGAACAAATATTCATAATGACAGTTGTACAGTTTAATTAGGTGTATCAGATGCTGCAATGATATTTCCAATATCTCTAATAGCTTTCAAGAAAATGAGGAGGAAAGTCATGTTTTTCAATAAATATTAAGTTTCATTTTACTGCGTAATTATTAGTCATAGAACAAATACTCATAATATCAGTTGTACAGTTTAATTAGGTCTATCAGATGCTGCAATTATATTTCCAATATCTCTAATAGCTTTCAAGAAAATGACGAGGAAAGTCATGTTTTTATATAAAAATACGGTTTTATTTTACTGCGTAGTTATTAGTCATAGAACAAATATTCATAATATCAGTTGTACAGTTGAATTAGGTGTATCAGATGATGCAATGATATTTCCAATATCTCTAATAGCTTTCGAGAAAACGAGGAAGAAAGTAATTTTAAAAAAAGTAAAATTCAGTATTTATTAGTACTAATGAAAATATTCATAATGACAGTAGTAGATTTTAATTAGGTCTATCAGATGCTGCAATAATATTTCCAATATCTCTAATAGCTTTCGAGAAAATGAGGAGTAAAATCATGTTTTTATATAAATATTAAGTTTCATTTTACTGCGTAATTATTAGTCTTAGAACAAATATTCATAATGAGAGTTGTACAGTTTAATTAGGTCTATCAGATGCTGCAATGATATTTCCAATATATCTAATAGCTTTCGGGAAAATGAGGAGGAAAGTCATGTTTATATATAAATATTAAGTTTCATTTTACTGCGTAATTATTAGTCATAGAACAAATATTCATAATGACAGTTAAACAGTTTAATTTGGTATATCAGATGCTGCAATGATATTTCCAATATCTCTAATAGCTTTCGAGAAAATGAGGAGGAAAGTCGTGTTTTTATATAAATATTAAGTTTCATTTTACTGCGTAATTATTAGCCATAGAACAAATATTCATAATATCAGTTGTACAGTTTAATTAGGTGTATCAGATGCTGCAATGATATTTCCAATATCTCTAATAGCTTTCGAGAAAATGAGGAGGAAAGTCATGTTTTTAAATAAATATTAAGTTTAATTTTACTGCGTAATTATTAGTCATAGAACAAATATTCATAATGACAGTTGTACAGTTTAATTAGGTGTATCAGATGCTGCAATGATATTTCCAATATCTCTAATAGCTTTCAAGAAAATGAGGAGGAAAGTCATGTTTTTCAATAAATATTAAGTTTCATTTTACTGCGTAATTATTAGTCATAGAACAAATACTCATAATATCAGTTGTACAGTTTAATTAGGTCTATCAGATGCTGCAATTATATTTCCAATATCTCTAATAGCTTTCAGAAAATGAGGAGGAAAGTCATGTTTTTTAATAAATATTAAGTTTCATTTTACTGCGTAATTATTAGCCATAGAACAAATATTCATAATATCAGTTGTACAGTTTAATTAGGTGTATCAGATGCTGCAATGATATTTCCAATATCTCTAATAGCTTTCGAGAAAATGAGGAGGAAAGTCATGTTTTTAAATAAATATTAAGTTTAATTTTACTGCGTAATTATTAGTCATAGAACAAATATTCATAATGACAGTTGTACAGTTTAATTAGGTGTATCAGATGCTGCAATGATATTTCCAATATCTCTAATAGCTCTCAAGAAAATGAGGAGGAAAGTCATGTTTTTCAATAAATATTAAGTTTCATTTTACTGCGTAATTATTAGTCATAGAACAAATACTCATAATATCAGTTGTACAGTTTAATTAGGTCTATCAGATGCTGCAATTATATTTCCAATATCTCTAATAGCTTTCAAGAAAATGACGAGGAAAGTCATGTTTTTATATAAAAATACGGTTTTATTTTACTGCGTAATTATTAGTCATAGAACAAATAATCATAATATCAGTTGTACAGTTGAATTAGGTGTATCAGATGATGCAATGATATTTCCAATATCTCTAATAGCTTTCGAGAAAACGAGGAAGAAAGTAATTTTAAAAAAAGTAAAATTCAGTATTTATTAGTACTAGTGAAAATATTCATAATGACAGTAGTAGATTTTAATTAGGTCTATCAGATGCTGCAATAATATTTCCAATATCTCTAATAGCTTTCGAGAAAATGAGGAGTAAAATCATGTTTTTATATAAATATTAAGTTTCATTTTACTGCGTAATTATTAGTCTTAGAACAAATATTCATAATGAGAGTTGTACAGTTTAATTAGGTCTATCAGATGCTGCAATGATATTTCCAATATCTCTAATAGCTTTCGGGAAAATGAGGAGGAAAGTCATGTTTATATATAAATATTAAGTTTCATTTTACTGCGTAATTATTAGTCATAGAACAAATATTCATAATGACAGTTAAACAGTTTAATTTGGTATATCAGATGCTGCAATGATATTTCCAATATCTCTAATAGCTTTCGAGAAAATGAGGAGGAAAGTCGTGTTTTTATATAAATATTAAGTTTCATTTTACTGCGTAATTATTAGCCATAGAACAAATATTCATAATATCAGTTGTACAGTTTAATTAGGTGTATCAGATGCTGCAATGATATTTCCAATATCTCTAATAGCTTTCGAGAAAATGAGGAGGAAAGTCATGTTTTTAAATAAATATTAAGTTTAATTTTACTGCGTAATTATTAGTCATAGAACAAATATTCATAATGACAGTTGTACAGTTTAATTAGGTGTATCAGATGCTGCAATGATATTTCCAATATCTCTAATAGCTTTCAAGAAAATGAGGAGGAAAGTCATGTTTTTCAATAAATATTAAGTTTCATTTTACTGCGTAATTATTAGTCATAGAACAAATACTCATAATATCAGTTGTACAGTTTAATTAGGTCTATCAGATGCTGCAATTATATTTCCAATATCTCTAATAGCTTTCAAGAAAATGACGAGGAAAGTCATGTTTTTATATAAAAATACGGTTTTATTTTACTGCGTAATTATTAGTCATAGAACAAATAATCATAATATCAGTTGTACAGTTGAATTAGGTGTATCAGATGATGCAATGATATTTCCAATATCTCTAATAGCTTTCGAGAAAACGAGGAAGAAAGTAATTTTAAAAAAAGTAAAATTCAGTATTTATTAGTACTAGTGAAAATATTCATAATGACAGTAGTAGATTTTAATTAGGTCTATCAGATGCTGCAATAATATTTCCAATATCTCTAATAGCTTTCGAGAAAATGAGGAGTAAAATCATGTTTTTATATAAATATTAAGTTTCATTTTACTGCGTAATTATTAGTCTTAGAACAAATATTCATAATGAGAGTTGTACAGTTTAATTAGGTCTATCAGATGCTGCAATGATATTTCCAATATATCTAATAGCTTTCGGGAAAATGAGGAGGAAAGTCATGTTTATATATAAATATTAAGTTTCATTTTACTGCGTAATTATTAGTCATAGAACAAATATTCATAATGACAGTTAAACAGTTTAATTTGGTATATCAGATGCTGCAATGATATTTCCAATATCTCTAATAGCTTTCGAGAAAATGAGGAGGAAAGTCGTGTTTTTATATAAATATTAAGTTTCATTTTACTGCGTAATTATTAGCCATAGAACAAATATTCATAATATCAGTTGTACAGTTTAATTAGGTGTATCAGATGCTGCAATGATATTTCCAATATCTCTAATAGCTTTCGAGAAAATGAGGAGGAAAGTCATGTTTTTAAATAAATATTAAGTTTAATTTTACTGCGTAATTATTAGTCATAGAACAAATATTCATAATGACAGTTGTACAGTTTAATTAGGTGTATCAGATGCTGCAATGATATTTCCAATATCTCTAATAGCTTTCAAGAAAATGAGGAGGAAAGTCATGTTTTTCAATAAATATTAAGTTTCATTTTACTGCGTAATTATTAGTCATAGAACAAATACTCATAATATCAGTTGTACAGTTTAATTAGGTCTATCAGATGCTGCAATTATATTTCCAATATCTCTAATAGCTTTCAAGAAAATGACGAGGAAAGTCATGTTTTTATATAAAAATACGGTTTTATTTTACTGCGTAATTATTAGTCATAGAACAAATAATCATAATATCAGTTGTACAGTTGAATTAGGTGTATCAGATGATGCAATGATATTTCCAATATCTCTAATAGCTTTCGAGAAAACGAGGAAGAAAGTAATTTTAAAAAAAGTAAAATTCAGTATTTATTAGTACTAGTGAAAATATTCATAATGACAGTAGTAGATTTTAATTAGGTCTATCAGATGCTGCAATAATATTTCCAATATCTCTAATAGCTTTCGAGAAAATGAGGAGTAAAATCATGTTTTTATATAAATATTAAGTTTCATTTTACTGCGTAATTATTAGTCTTAGAACAAATATTCATAATGAGAGTTGTACAGTTTAATTAGGTCTATCAGATGCTGCAATGATATTTCCAATATCTCTAATAGCTTTCGGGAAAATGAGGAGGAAAGTCATGTTTATATATAAATATTAAGTTTCATTTTACTGCGTAATTATTAGTCATAGAACAAATATTCATAATGACAGTTAAACAGTTTAATTTGGTATATCAGATGCTGCAATGATATTTCCAATATCTCTAATAGCTTTCGAGAAAATGAGGAGGAAAGTCATGTTTTTAAATAAATATTAAGTTTAATTTTACTGCGTAATTATTAGTCATAGAACAAATATTCATAATGACAGTTGTACAGTTTAATTAGGTGTATCAGATGCTGCAATGATATTTCCAATATCTCTAATAGCTTTCGAGAAAACGAGGAAGAAAGTAATTTTAAAAAAAGTAAAATTCAGTATTTATTAGTACTAGTGAAAATATTCATAATGACAGTAGTAGATTTTAATTAGGTCTATCAGATGCTGCAATAATATTTCCAATATCTCTAATAGCTTTCGAGAAAATGAGGAGTAAAATCATGTTTTTATATAAATATTAAGTTTCATTTTACTGCGTAATTATTAGTCTTAGAACAAATATTCATAATGAGAGTTGTACAGTTTAATTAGGTGTATCAGATGCTGCAATGATATTTCCAATATCTCTAATAGCTTTCGAGAAAATGAGGAGGAAAGTCATGTTTTTATATAAATATTAAGTTTCATTTTACTGCGTAATTATTAGCCATAGAACAAATATTCATAATATCAGTTTTACAGTTTAATTAGGTCTATCAGATGCTGCAATGATATTTCCAATATCTCTAATAGCTTTCGGGAAAATGAGGAGGAAAGTCATGTTTATATATAAATATTAAGTTTCATTTTACTGCGTAATTATTAGTCATAGAACAAATATTCATAATGACAGTTAAACAGTTTAATTTGGTATATCAGATGCTGCAATGATATTTCCAATATCTCTAATAGCTTTCGAGAAAATGAGGAGGAAAGTCGTGTTTTTATATAAATATTAAGTTTCATTTTACTGCGTAATTATTAGCCATAGAACAAATATTCATAATATCAGTTGTACAGTTTAATTAGGTGTATCAGATGCTGCAATGATATTTCCAATATCTCTAATAGCTTTCGAGAAAATGAGGAGGAAAGTCATGTTTTTAAATAAATATTAAGTTTAATTTTACTGCGTAATTATTAGTCATAGAACAAATATTCATAATGACAGTTGTACAGTTTAATTAGGTGTATCAGATGCTGCAATGATATTACCAATATCTCTAATAGCTTTCGGGAAAATGAGGAGGAAAGTCATGTTTTTATATAAATATTAAGTTTCATTTTACTGCGTAATTATTAGTCATAGAACAAATATTCATAATTTCAGTTTTACAGTTTAATTAGGTCTATCAGATGCTGCAATGATATTTCCAATATCTCTAATAGCTTTCGAGAAAATGAGGAGGAAATTCATGTTTTTATATAAATATTAAGTTTTATTTTACTGCGTAATTATTAGTCATAGAACAAATATTAATAATGACAGTTGTACAGTTTAATTAGGTATATCAGATGCTGCAATGATATTTCAAATATCTCTAATAGCTTTCGAGGAAATGAGGAGAAAAGTTATGTTTATATAAAAATATTAAGTTTCATTTTACTGAGTAATTATTAGTCATAGAACAAATATTCATAATGACAGTTGTACAGTTTAATTAGGTGTATCAGATGCTGTAATGATATTTCCAATATCTCTAATAGCTTTCGGGAAAATGAGGAGGAAAGTCATGTTTTTAAATAAATATTAAGTTTCATTATACTGCGTAACTATTAGTCATAGAAAAAATATTCATAATATCAGTTGTACAGTTTAATTAGGTGTATCAGCTGCTGCAATGATATTTCCAATATCTCTAATAGCTTTCAAGAAAATGAGGAGGAAAGTCATGTTTTTCAATAAATTTTAAGTTTCATTTTACTGCGTAATTATTAGTCATAGAACAAATACTCATAATATCAGTTGTACAGTTTAATTAGGTCTATCAGATGCTGCAATTATATTTCCAATATCTCTAATAGCTTTCAAGAAAATGACGAGGAAAGTCATGTTTTTATATAAAAATACGATTTTATTTTACTGCGTAATTATTAGTCATAGAACAAATATTCATAATATCAGTTGTACAGTTGAATTAGGTGTATCAGATGATGCAATGATATTTCCAATATCTCTAATAGCTTTCGAGAAAACGAGGAAGAAAGTAATTTTTAAAAAAGTAAAATTCAGTATTTATTAGTACTAGTGAAAATATTCATAATGACAGTAGTAGATTTTAATTAGGTCTATCAGATGCTGCAATGATATTTCATATATCTCTAATAGCTTTCGAGAAAATGAGGAGTAAAATCATGTTTTTATATAAATATTAAGTTTCATTTTACTGCGTAATTATTAGTCTTAGAACAAATATTCATAATGAGAGTTGTACAGTTTAATTAGGTGTATCAGATGCTGCAATGATATTTCCAATATCTCTAATAACTTTCGAGAAAATGAGGAGGAAATTCATGTTTTTATATAAATATTAAGTTTCATTTTACTGCGTAATTATTAGCCATAGAACAAATATTCATAATATCAGTTGTACAGTTTAATTAGGTGTATCAGATGCTGCAATGATATTTCCAATATCTCTAATAGCTTTCGAGAAAATGAGGAGGAAAGTCATGTTTTTAAATAAATATTAAGTTTAATTTTACTGCGTAATTATTAGTCATAGAACAAATATTCATAATATCAGTTTTACAGTTTAATTAGGTCTATCAGATTCTGCAATGATATTTCCAATATCTCTAATAGCTTTCGGGAAAATGAGGAGGAAAGTCATGTTTATATATAAATATTAAGTTTCATTTTACTGCGTAATTATTAGTCATAGAACAAATATTCATAATGACAGTTGTACAGTTTAATTAGGTATATCAGATGCTGCAAGGATATTTCCAATATCTCTAATAGCTTTCGGGAAAATGAGGAGGAAAGTCATGTTTTTATATAAATATTAAGTTTCATTTTACTGCGTAATTATTAGTCATAAAACAAATATTCATAATGACAGTTGTACAGTTTAATTAGGTGTATCAGATGCTGCAATGATATTTCTAATATTTTTAATAGCTTTCGAGAAAATGAGGAGGAAATTCATGTTTTTATATAAATATAAAGTTTCATTTTACTGCGTAATTATTAGTCATAGAACAAATATTCATAATTTCAGTTTTACAGTTTAATTAGGTCTATCAGATACTGCAATGATATTTCCAATATCTCTAATAGCTTTCGAGAAAATGAGGAGGAAATTCATGTTTTTATATAAATATTAAGTTTCATTTTACTGCGTAATTATTAGTCATAGAACAAATATTAATAATGACAGTTGTACAGTTTAATTAGGTGTATCAGATGCTGCAATGATATTTCCAATATCTCTAATAGCTTTCGAGGAAATGAGGAGAAAAGTTATGTTTATATAGAAATATTAAGTTTCATTTTACTGAGTAATTTTTAGTCATAGAACAAATATTCATAATGACAGTTGTACAGTTTAATTAGGTGTATCAAATGCTGTAATGATATTTCCAATATCTCTAATAGCTTTCGAGAAAATTAGGAGGAAAATCATGTTTTTATATAAATATAAAGTTTTATTTTACTGCGTAATTATTAGTCATAGAACAAATATTCATAATTTCAGTTTTACAGTTTAATTAGGTCTATCAGATGCTGCCGTGATATTTCCAATATCTCTAATAGCTTTCGAGAAAATGAGGAGGAAATTCATGTTTTTATATAAATATTAAGTTTCATTTTACTGCGTAATTATTAGTCATAGAACAAATATTCATAATGACAGTTGTACAGTTTAATTAGGTGTATCAGATGCTGCAATCATATTTCCAATATCTCTAATAGCTTTCGGGAAAATGAGTAGGAAAGTCATGTTTTTATATAAATATTAAGTTTCATTTTACTGCGTAATTATTAGTCATAGAACAAATATTCATAATCACAGTTGTACAGTTTAATTAGGTGTATCAGATGCTGCAATGATATTTCCAATATCTCTAATAGCTTTCGAGAAAATGAGGAAAGTCATGTTTTAAAATAAATATTAAGTTTCATTTTATTGCGTAATTGTTAGTCATAGAACAAATATTCATAATGACAGTTGTACAGTTTAATAAGGTGTATCAGATGCTGCAATGATATTTCCAATATCTCTAATAGCTTTCGGGAAAATGAGGAGGAAATTCATGTTTTTAAATAAATATTAAGTTTCATTTTACTGCGTAATTATTAGTCATAGAACAAATATTCATAATATCAGTTGTACAGTTTAATTAGGTATATCAGATGCTGCAATTATATTTCCAATATCTCTAATAGCTTTCGAGAAAATGACGAGGAAAATCATGTTTTTATATAAAAAACGGTTTTATTTTACTGCGTAATTATTAGTCATAGAACAAATATTCATAATATCAGTTGTACAGTTGAATTAGGTGTATCAGATGATCCAATGATATTTCCAATATCTCTAATAGCTTTCGAGAAAACGAGGAAGAAAGTAATTTTTTAAAAAGTAAAATTCAGTATTTATTAGTACTAGTGAAAATATTCATAATGACAGTAGTAGATTTTAATTAGGTCTATCAGATGCTGCAATGATATTTCCAATATCTCAAGTAGTAGTAGTAGTAGTAGTAGTAGTAGTAGTAGTAGTAGTAGTAGTAGTAGTAGTAGTAGTAGTAGTAGTAATAATAACAATAGTAATGATAATAACAATGATGACAACAGTAATAATAATAACAATAACAACAACAATACTATAAGTGAAATAAAAAGGAAGCTCCACTCCAACGTATAATTAAAGGTTTATGAAATTGTTACACACGAACATGAGAACACTTCTGGAATGTCATTAGAAAAAAAATGTACTTAATAAATGAGTAATAATGAAACAAATGACAAACGGACAATAGTGAGGGAGATAAGAGAGAGAGAGAGAGAGAGAGAGAGAGAGAGAGAGAGAGAGAGAGAGAGAGAGAGAGAGAGAGAGAGAGAGAGAGAGAGAGAGAGAGCAAGGAGATTATATGCATCAATTAAAAGAAAATGGGGGAGAGAGACACAAAATGAATCGAGTTTGGGAGAGGGAACTGCAATAACCCGACGTTGCTCGATCCAGTTATAATAATAATAATAATAACAACAATAATAATAATAATAATAATGATAATAATAGCAACAACAATAACCATATATATGAATTCAAACCAGGATGCATAGAATAAGGTTAATCTAGGTTGTCACAGCGTTATAGAGAGCGACAATTAAAGGTATATGGAGTGTGTTGAAAAATGGGCAAAGGGGACGTTGAATGTGAGGAAGCATAACAGGGAATTAGATCTGACACTATAACTACTACTACTACTACTACTACTACTACTACTGCTGCTGCTACTACTACTACTGCTGCTGCTACTACTACTACTGCTGCTGCTACTACTCCTACTACTACTGCTACTACTGCTACTACTACACACACACACACACACACACACACACACACACACACCATCCATAGCCAAAAACATTAACAAAAAATTATCAAGACAAAAAATTTACCAACAATTAAAATGTTGATGAAATAATCTATGATGGATTACAATGTACACATCTGCCACAGGTAAATCCAATATAATGGCGTGTGTGTGTGTGTGTGTGTGTGTGTGTGTGTGTGTGTGTGTGTGTGTGTGTGTGTGTAACAAGGCCGCTTCTCTACACGTGTGATCAGCTGGAAAGAAAAATTATTGGTAAAACTATAAACAAGAAAAAATAAAAAGTCGACGTGACATATAATCATAGAAGGAAGAAAAAGGTTTTGAAACACGACTCAAGGTATTGTTTTATTATTACCCTTATTATTATTATTATTATTATTATTATTATTATTATTATTATCTTTATCATTAGGGTTATTTCATCATTCTCGTTTGAACACATGAAGGGAAAAATGAAACTCAACATTATTTGCTTTATTACAAAACATTTCAGTCTTCTCTTACAACGCCTATAAGGGAAAAAGGGCAGCCCGTTTTTCTGTGGTTATTTTTTCCCGGAGAACAGTAGAGGGTTACGCCATTCTGCAATCAAGTTAAAGAGCAAACAAGTAAACAAATGCATAGAGGGATTGCGTTTTATTGCAACAGCAGCAACAGGAACAGGAAGGGAACAAACAAACAAACAAACAGTGTCATATAGTACAGGACTAAACACACACACACCCACACACCCACACACACACACACACACACACACATACACACCCACACACACACACACACTCCACACACATACATACAAATACACATGCAATGATTCTCTTCTCTCTGACACACACACACACACACACACCACACACACACACACACCACACACACACCAGCTTTCCTGCCACCGTGACCCTGAACGACGACCTACTACCGCGCCATGCCGCCCTTAACGAGGTAATTGGTCGTGGTCTGGCTGCCGATGGGGTAGTGTACCAGCGCTCCAGATCCCCGCGGCCTGGACCGGGGCGAGGGACGGCGGCCGGACTGGGTGTGGGACGTGACGCGCACCACCACTTTCCACATCAAACATGACACAAACTGCGCCGCCAAGTCGGAGCCGCTGCCCTCACTACGCTACCGCTCTGAATCGCTGGTGGTCGAGGCTTCGGTAGTGTTGGGTCCAATGTTGCACTAGTTCAGGTGGGTAGGCCAATCACGGCACAGACGGGACAGCCACGGGATACCTGCTGGCTGCTACAGAGGGTCAGCTGGCAGCGGTGCGTGGTAATGCGGCACCCGTCACCAATCTCTCGCCAACACTGGGCCCTGGCGCTCCACACCCACCCACACATACATAGACATTCAACACTTGACCTTCCCTCCCCTAGTAGGCTGAACGTCACAGCGGCCTGCGGAAAGGTCGGTGGAAACATGATTGATAGAAGGAAGAAAAGAAAAAAAAAACCCACACACACAAACACACATACAACTCAAATAGTAATAAGTTTACATCTATAATTACTTAGTTCATCGTATTATATTACCAATCACTGACTTCATACCTTAACTCGATATGATTTCGATGTAAGAATTTAAGTAATGTACAATAAATACTGTATAGTCTTTACTATGTACATAATACAGAGAGAGAGAGAGAGAGAGAGAGAGAGAGAGAGAGAGAGAGAGAGAGAGAGAGAGAGAGAGAGAGAGAGAGAGAGAGAGAGAGAGAGAGAGAGAGAGAAACCCAATTGTGAATAAAGTGAAATTAAAAAATACTACAACTGTTACTACTACTACTCCTACTTCTACTACTACTACTACGAATAATAGTAATAATAATAATAATAATAATAATAATAATAATAATAATAATAATAATAATAATAATAATAATAATAATAATAATAATTCCTAGCCTTCCTGAATTGCAAGTTAAGAACTCTTTGGTTTACGTCCCGTCCTATTTTTTGTTTAGTGAACATGGACTGCAGAATGATAGAATACAAACTTTAATTGCATCCGCCTGAGCCGTGAATCCAAGCCCGCGCAGCATGATAGATGGTCAATTGGATATGATATACTTACCATTAACTTTATATAGGTTGGCAAAGGTTTCAATTGTTGGTGCTCGACTCTGTGTTCGGAATGCATGACGTACAACCAGATGTATTTTATGATAACGCAAAAATTAGTTCAACCTTTCCCTCCAGCTGCATTGTTACATGGTTCCAACGGTCTGGTGAGGTAGTGTGTCCTCGGCGGTTGACAAACATTGACAACAAATACAATGTTACTAATACGAGCTTGACTTACCCAGTTATATAATATTCTGGGATACATAAGAGTAGTCTAGCGCCCTTTTCACATCCCTTTGCCATGTATCAGTGCAAACACGCCCATCACGTGAAGCCATCCATCACGCCCACCACGCTACGCTTCAACCTTCACCGTGTTTAGCTGAGTCCACTAACCCTTACTCCACCCTCAGGACGATAGGGTGATAACAAGATATAATGATTAAAATTATATTAGTAATAAATACAATACCAATGATGATAATGATAATGATAATGATAATAATAATAATAATAATAATAATAATAATAATAATAATAATAATAATAACAATACTAATAATAATAACAACAATCATTACTACAACATCACTTCCTCCACACACACACACACACGCACACACACACACACACACACACACACACACACACACACACACACACACACGCACACACACACACACTGACACTAAAACACACAAAAGTTACAAGTTTACCAAAACATCACTACACAAAACTTGCAGAAAATAACATCACTAGAAAAATAATCACACCCACAGATCATTAAATAACCTTGAATCCATCACTCTGACACCTAAATCATCTAAGGAACAGGTATCGTCCAATTATTTATTTCTTTTACACAATCACACACGAAAAGCAGAAAATGCGTCTTCCTGTTCTCATTTTTCGTTGTAGTTTGGCTAATTTTCATAAAAGATTGTGTCATTTAATCGATTTGAACACACATGTGAAAAAAAAAGTGAAAAATAATCTACTCTTCTTATTTCTATTCGTTGTCTTCTATCTTACGATCATGAAGTCCTGCAAATTATTCATTATCTTTCATTTTTCAGCCTTATTCCTTATTTTTATTCTTTCTCTATTGCACATATCCTTCCTAGTCTCATATTAATCATTAACTTCTTTCATTAAAAATACGTGGTTTTTTTAACACGTGAATGAGAGAGAAATGAAGGGAATATTCTGACAAAATAAACAAAGAACTGCAAAGTTGAAGTCACATTTAACTCTGCCTTCCACTGCGCTTCATAACTCCGCTTCTCTTTTGTTTATTTACTAGAATCACGCTTACTACCTTGCCTCAATCCATTGTTCATTAAGAGGATTAATTGCTTCATTCATTCGTTTATCAAGTGTCATTTCTTTCCTTGCTTCATCCCTTAGTTCAATAAGATTTAGTCGAAAAAGGGAGACGAAAGAAGAGGAAGAAAATATATACAGTCCTTTTTTTCTTAATTTTCATATATATCTCGTGTTGAATTTCGGAGTGACATTTTCATTTCACAGATTGGAGTTGGTTACGTTCCAACAGCCTTTGTAACACACTTAATACAATACATAATTAGACAAACGTAAAAAGTTACACACACAACCACCCACACACACACACACCCACACCCACACACACACACACACACACACACACACACACGACACAGCGCCGATTAAAACATTGGACAAACACATCTCGAGTACGAAAAGAAAAAAAAAGTGGAGGAAACAAAAATGATCATCAAGTGTTTACGCTCAGCAAACCGCCACCCCATTGGACGGCCAGCATGCAGAGCGAACCAATCAGCGTGGAAGGGGTAAGGGTAAGTCCACTGGCCTCGGTGGGGGAGTCTTGTTCAGTTGACTCCTGTTGGCCGTTGTGCAAGGCCGCATGCTTCTCTCCTATTTCGAAAGGAAGAAAAATACGAAAAACGGTAAGAGTAAATATTATAGATAAGCAAATATTGAAAGAAAAAAGAATATTTGTCTTCCGAAATAAAGAAAATAAAATAAAAGGACAAAAAATAAGACCCTAACCTAATGAAGAAGAAATGAAAGTCAAGAATATCAAAATTAATATATAAATGAGACACGTATACATCATAAATAATAATACTAAAGATACAACAATACGATAAATACAATAAATACAACCGTTATCCACACGTTATTAAAACAGGAATAAAAGTGACGATGGAACCAATGGGAGCAAGAGAGAGAGAGAGAGAGAGAGAGAGAGAGAGAGAGAGAGAGAGAGAGAGAGAGAGAGAGAGAGAGAGAGAGAGAGAGAGAGAGAGAGAGAGAGAGAGAGAGCAAGAGAGAGAGAGAGACGTACAGGAAATTAATAAATGAAAACGGTAGGAATAGTATTAAATAAAGAGGATGACACACAAAATGGTAAATAAATGGACATGGGAATCGAGAAAAAGCAACTCTACAATACAAAAATATATGAAATTCCATAGAACTCACAAATAAAAAATCATAAAGTAAAAAGAAAAAGGAAAAAGGTGACACAATACGCAAGGAAACAAAAGAAAGAAAGAAAAAATAAATAAATAAAAACTGCAACTATGGAATATAAAACCAAACCATTAAAAAGTAAGAAAAGTAATCACATTAAATATATTAAGGAGAAGGAAGAGGAGGAGGAGGAGGAGGAGGAGGAGGAGGAGGAGGAGGAGAAGGTGATAAACAAGTAAACAAATAACCAAACACAAGAAAACAGGAAGAGGAAGAAGGTGAAGACAAAGAATAGGGGATTGAGAAAGAAGAAGAAGAAGAGGAGGAGGAGGAAGAGGAAGAAAGGGATCCAGTAGCCAATAAAGCCTGAGGGACCAACACACTCTCTTTATAGACAGACTGAGGGTGAAGAAGAAGAGGGGATGATGGGCAAAAAATATTACTGAGACTTAAGAGGAAAATATTGCTGAAGAGGAGCGAGGTATCGGACGTTAAGAGGACAATATTGAAACGTGGGAGGAAAGAGGAAAATGCAGGAAAGGAGTTGAGGAAGGAGGAAAGGATGCATATGGTAAATGTAAATGCCAGATGAAAATATTACGAAGGAAAAGCCAACGGAATGAGAGAATTGGAACTAAAAAAAGGTAAAAACGGAGAGGAAAATGTAAAATTGGAAAAAGAGAAAATATTAATTAATGTAAAAGTGGGGGAGAACGTTTTTTTAAAGAAGATAATACTATATAATGACAACTTTGAAGCCTTTGCCGAAAAACCTATTTTAGTGAGACTCGATTAGCTAGTGCACAGTGGTAGAGTGGTGACACAATACCCCAAACCTGTAGATGGGGGTGTAAACGCGCAAAGTACCACAAATAAAACTTCTAGAATTAACGCCAGTACTGTAGGGGCGCGCGTGGAAGAATGATGAATATTTGAACACTGCTTCATTCTCACAAGGTGCTTCGGTGCTTCGTTTTCATTACTTCATTGCTTCACATTCGGTTTATTAATTCATTCGTATATATTATTTACGAATAAATGAATACACAAATAAACACATACAAAGATATACAGACGTTAGAGACAGACAAACACAAAACTAATAGATAGATACACTAAAACTGATAGCACTCATTCATTCCAAACTTGGAAAACAAATATAAAAAAAAAAATCAAAGTAGGACATTAATAAAAATGAATATTGGAAAAAAAAAGTTTGAGGGTCTGAACGCACTATTATGGTGATGAATTGCAAACAAACATGGAATGGGAAGGTTTCAAGGTGGAAAAAAATGAATCTGTAAAAATCAGGAAATGTTTGGCACAGAAACGTGATGCCAAATGGGTGACACTCGATACATAAATGCACACATACATACATACAAGCATACACATACATACATACATACATTCAAACGGAAAAAGTGAGTATACATAAATACATACATACCTCCATATAAACATGCAATCATTAAAATTTCAAACTATCATGATAGACAGATATAAAAAAAAGATTGATATATAGATGTTTAATTATGAATAGAGACAAACAAATTGACATAGACATCAACAGAGGGGTATATTGAGGCAAATAGACAAATAAAAAGATATATAACTAGATAGATAGGATAGGATAGATAGGATGGATAAGATAGCTAGATAGGATATAGATAAAGACGTAATCCAACACGCTGGTATACCAATAAAGGTCTGAAAGTAACGCATGTAAGAAAAAAGAAAAGATAATGCAAATATTACGCTATGTTCCTCTTCAAATACATACAATAGAAATCTCTTGACACAAGAATAACATACGAGTTCAAACCATTATTAAAAAAAGGCTGAAGATAAAAAAAAAATATACCTTGGAATGATAGAAGTAAGGATTTTTTTTTGTTTTTTGTTTTTTAGTTTTACACATTTTGTCTGCCATAAAATAGAAAACAGGTTAAAAGACTAACAAAAGATGATAAAAAAAAAATGATAAGAAGGAATTTTAAAAAAGTGCAGAACATGCAGCCGAGACGGGAAAAAAAAAAGAACATTGAACAGATGATAAACGAACATTCTTGTTTATAACATGAAACTTGCTGGGAAAACAAGAAGAGAAAATATTGTCCTGACAAGAAAATAAAGTATTAAAAAAATCAAGGCAGGAAATGATAGAGAGAGAGAGAGAGAGAGAGAGAGAGAGAGAGAGAGAGGAGAGAGAGAGAGAGAGAGAGAGAGAGAGAGAGAAACACACACACATAAGAGGATAGGCTTCCCAACCTTCCGTTTCTGCTGGGTTTGCAAGTTCACAAACACAAACTCTGGTCTTATTGCCGTTCATATTTAGTGCCACGTGAGCAAGGGTTACAGTGTTTAACAAGACAAACCTATTATGTCTCCACCCGACCTGAGATTCGAACCCAGGAATCTCTCAGTTGTGAATACTACTACTACTACTACTACTACTACTACTACTACTACTACTACTACTACTACTACTACCACCAGTACTCACCTTCCACGACATGCACCGTCATATTAGCAGATGCGGCCAGGTGAGGTTCGCAGGTGTACATGCCCGCGTCCTGCCACATCACCCTGGACACGTGCAGCACGGACGAGGTGTGACCGCGGGGCTCAACACGAAGGGCTCGGCGTGTGACAAAGTTGACCATCGTACCGTTATGGAACCAGAAGATGTAAGCTGGTGTTTCAGTGGCTAGATCGACCGTGCAGTGTAAGGTGAACCGCCCCCCTGTTGGTACGTGCACGGCTGGTCCCCCCTTGATCACTGCACGAGCCTCTGTACGTACACACACACACACACAGGCACGTACACCCAGGCACGTACACGCACATACACACATGGAGGAAAAGGACATTTGTTAGAATGGATTCGTTTACTTAGGGTACAGTGTGTGTGTGTGTGTGTGTGTGTGTGTGTGTGTGTGTGTGTGTGTGTGTGTGTGTGTGTGTGTGTGTGTGTGTGTGTGTGTGTGTGTGTGTGTGTGTGTGTACATGGGCTGTCTCATAAAATCCCACTAAGAATAAATACGCACGACTGAATTTATAGATTTTTTCAAGAGAGAGAGAGAGAGAGAGAGAGAGAGAGAGAGAGAGAGAGAGAGAGAGAGAGAGAGAGAGAGAGAGAGAGAGAGAGAGAGAGAGAGAGAGAGAGAGAGAAACGGAGGAAAGAGTATGTGTTGTTGACAAAAAAAAACCTCATTATCTATATTACACACGAGAGAGAGAGAGAGAGAGAGAGAGAGAGAGAGAGAGAGAGAGAGAGAGAGAGAGAGAGAGAGAGAGAGAGATTGAGAGAGAGAGTTTTATACGATCCTCTACAACTTTATATTGACTTTTTATGGTCTTGACGGCACCTATATGTTCTTTTACGCTCAATTACAATACTCTCTCCCTCCACACTGCCTACAATACCCCCTCCACAATACCCACAATACACCCCCTCCACAATACCCACAATACACCCCCTCCACAATAATTACAATACCCCCCTCCACACTATACTTCTTACAATACCCCCTCCTCCTTCTAACCTAACTCCCTCCCTATAATGGCAGTAACTTTATAATGAAATACTTTTACCCTAAAGATGAATGACTTTAATGGCCAACGTAATTCACCTTAGTCGTTATACATAATTTACGTTGGAAGGTAAGGTAAGGTAAGGTAAGGTAAGGTAAGGTAAGGAAGAGGTAAAGAGTATAGGGTTATAGAGAAAAAAGTAATTAGGAATGGCATGAGAGAGAGAGAGAGAGAGAGAGAGAGAGAGAGAGAGAGAGAGAGAGAGAGAGAGAGAGAGAGAGAGAGAGAGAGAGAATGGAACTTACCTACGACTCGAAGCCAGAAGAAGAGTGAGGCAGGTGGGTGAGTGGTCAGCTGACACTCATAAAGACCAGCATCACTATTCCTGACATCGCGGACTGACAGCTCCCACATCTGTCAACACACACACACACACACACACACACACACACACACACACACACACACACACACACACACACACAGCACAGAGTTAATTGTTTAATGCTATCAAAACAAAGAATTCTTGTTATTACTAGTTAAAAATGTTATGCCATTAATGGTATTCTGTTTTTGTTATCTATATTTCTGTTTGATTTTCATGTTGTTACCACTATTGTTATTGTTAGGATTACGATGATGATGATGATGATGATGATGATGATGAATACAATAGGAATCATAGTAGTAGTAGTAGTAGTAGTAGTAGTAGTAGTATAGTAGTAGTAGTAATAGAAGTAGTAATAGCAGTAGCAGCAGTAGTAACAGTAGCAACTAATATAATAATCATGGCAGCAGAATAGTAGTAGAAGTAACAATAATAACAACAACACCGTTACAAAACATAGCGTCCTATTACAAATTCCCTTTGGTACGAGTTTTGAACGAGCACAATTTTTCTACAGAACATTTCAGTATTTCTTGCTCCCTGACTGACACCCACACTATTACGACTGACGTATACCCATGGAAAAATACATAAAAGGATAAAGTGATAAACTGTGTGTGAAGCGAGAGGAAATTTAGAAGCCAGAATATACAAAAATAAGTCACTTGCAGTAGACAAGTTCATTACACATTTAGACTTACGAGGAAATGAAAATAAGTAAGAGTAGACAGGAACTAGGAATGGTAAGTGAGGATGAGTAGAAAATATAAGGAATTAAACTAAGAAAGAGTATAAGTAACATTAACTTTAGTAAAAAAGGAATATTATAAAGTAGAAGTAAATAATACATGGAAGAAAATACGAAAAAGATAGAAAGATTAGTTACAAATACAATACATGACTTTGAGAAAACATAACAAATGGATCACGAGCAAAAGAAAGAACAAAACAATAAAGATTAAGAGGCAGCATAAACAATAGAGTAAATAAAGACACTGAAGAGTTAGAATAGAATAAATCAGAGGAGAATGCAGTTACGATGAATAAGAAAGAAGGGAAAGAACAAGACAAAATTATATTAGAGCAAACTGAAATAAAAAACAGAAAATTATAGTAAGAAAATATAAACACAGACATGAAACATAAATAAGAAAAAAATATATAAATATGAAAAAGGAAAATATGAGTAAAAAATTAAAATTACGAGTAAATATGAGCAAATGTGAGTTAGTTCAGGTGTGACAGAGGGGAAAAAATGCCGCTTTGCAGGTAAGCTTGACTTAACTCAAGCAAGAGTCACCTAAGTAAGGGAAAGAAAAAGTTGGTTTGCAAGAGGAGAAAGAGGAAAGTTTTTAAGCTTCGTAAATAAAATATGACCTTACCTTCTCGTGAAGAATTCGAAACAAGATGGAAAAAATTGCAGAGAAAAAGGAAAATGAAAGCCAAAAATGGAATTAAAAAAGGTATGAATTTTGGAATAAAGAAACAATAACACAATTTAGAAAGAAACAAGAGAGATAAGATAGCGATAAAAATGAGAAAGAGAAAAAGAGAGAGAGATAAAAAAAGTAAGTATTAATTCACATCCAATAAATTCAGGAGAGATAACGTGAAATGGAGATATGACAGAAGAACAGTGTAATAAAAACAAAAATGATTAAAACCAATTCAAAGATAAACACCAAAAAAAGTTTAGGACAATAATTAAATATAAACAAGAGAGAAAACATGAATAAAATATATAAGTATTAAAACTTCTTCAGTAAAACGGGAATAAAAAAATAAATGTGACAGTAGAGATCAAAGAAAAAAATATGAAATAGTTAGGAAGATAAGACTATATGAGAGAAAGTATGACATTTTAATTACACTGATAAACACATGACAACTACAACTAAATCATATCACTATTATACCTTCAGATCATAACAGGAGACAAAAGGGACTGAGTGCGAGGTCTAGGAAGCCTCATTTCTATATACTTTCCTACGACAAGACAAGACAAGATGTGCAAACGGAGAGGAGAGACTAATATTTCCATGAACCCAAATGTATCTAGTTTATAACCCTTAATAACCACGTAGTACCTCTAACACTAACACCTTATCCTCACCTTCTGATGCCTGGAATGGGAGACTGAATAACGCGACTCAGATGAATACACTTGCGATCCCACCGTCAGTAGCTGGTCCTCGTCTCTTTTCATCCATGTCACCTAAGCATGGGAAGACATTGATTAAAACTATGTGTGACAGGAAGGAAGGAACGTATGTATAGCAGAAAGTGAGAGGATGAATATGACAAAACGGATAAGAGAAAGTGGAGGGAAATGATATAAAAGGAGGAAAAAGAACGTCTGAAAAAGTGAATGAGAATTGTGTAATGTAAGTTCAAGCGTGTTAGAGAGTTGATGATAATTACAAAATG